>JADLZK010008197.1:0-97839 GCA_015847255.1 Hyparrhenia diplandra | reverse complement strand
AACCGCCCTCGTGGGAAAAATACGATACCCTCAATACTTCCGTGAAAGCTACAATGACAATTCCGCGGCGCTTTTGCGATTTATCCGCGGTGCGCTAAGAAACGCCAACAACATCTCACCGACCTCGAAAAGTCGCGGAGCACCGCGACCGCCGTCGTAAAAGGGGAAGAGGAGGGTCACGCGCTTCAAGGTCCACCGACCCGTGTACTTCATCGCGAAGTCCTTACCGACACCAAAAACCCCGTGATGCGCAGCTCAAAAAGCTCGCGGTATGCACCGCTGATCACCCGACGTAAGCTCTCCCAGCACTCACTTCACTCCCACCCTCGCCACGGGTCGCCTCCAAGTATCCTCTCGAGAGATTGTCCGCAGCCCCGAGGTTGCGGGTCGAATGGCCAAGCGGGGCCGCCGAGCTCATGGGCGCCGACATCACCTACGCCCCAAGAGACTCCATCAAGTCACAAGCCCTGGCCGACTTCATCACAGAGTGGACCGAGGTCGAACAACCGCCCGTGCCTGGACGGCACATCGCAGTACTCGACGCTGTATTTCAATGGCCTCGCGGAAGAAATACGGCGCTGTAGCTCGGGCTAGTCTTCATCTCACCGAACAAGGTACGCATGAAGTACTGCGACTTCGCCCGCTTCCTGCAGATCCAACAACGCCGCCGAGTACTGAGGCTTTTGGTGAATGGCTTGGCGACGCGCGACGAAGCTCGCATCCCGCACCTCAAGGTCCGGGAGACTCGCGAGCCTCGCGGAAGAACCAAGTCATGAAGGAAGTCGACCGCGCCAACCCAAAGATGGTTGCATACCACCGTAAGGTCCGCGAGCTCGAAGAACACTTCCACGGGCCGAGGTGAACCACGCCCACCGCGACTTCAACAACGACGCCGACGCCCTCGCCAAGCTCGCGATCGGATCGCCCCGCCGGCCCTCAAGGCGCCTTTCATGCACGGCAGCAACACAACCCTTCGATACGGCTCAAAGGGAGAACTCGCCAGCCAACGGGCGCAAGCTCAACCGCCGGCGCCCTGTGGGCGGGGCCCTATGGGAGACCGACGCACCCCACGTAACTCGAAGCTCGCCAGCCGCGAAGGTCCCCGCCTAACCGCGGGCTCTAGAATCACGGGCTCGGCTAGCTCTGGGGCCGGGGTCGAGCTCGCCGCTCCAAAAGCCGACCGGGCGGATTTCGCTGCCGCGGTGGCCGAGAGGGCAAGCTCCCTCCAGACAAGAAGAGTCGCAGGCGCTTGGCCCCGAAGAGCCAAGTCATTCGCCCTCATTGGGCGAAGAGCTTCTACTCATCGCGGGCGCCCGCTGCCCTCCGGGCCGCGATCATGTTCGAACAAGGGGAAGAGCTCGCCAAGGAGATCCACGCAGCGAAAGTGCGCGCTACCACGCTAGCGCCCCCCGAAGCCTCGCCGGAAGGCGCTCCTGCAGGCTTCTATTGGCCAACCGCCGCGGCGTATGCCAAACCGTGTCGCACGGCGATGTGAGGGCGCCAATTCTTCGCCAAGCGATGCACCTCCCCGCCAGCCCTCTCCAGACGCATCCTCGCCACTCGGCCGCTCGCGGTTCCGGGGCCTCGACATGGTAGGACCGCTCCGCAGGACAGCTCGGGGCTACACGCAAGTCCTCGCCGCCATCGGCATATCCCTCCAAATGGATCGAGGTCATGCCTATCGCCTCGATGTCGAATCAGGAGACCGCCAAGTTCTTTCATCGGGCATCATCCATCGGTTCGGGGTCCCGAACTCCATCATCACCGACAATGGCACCAACTTTGTGGGAGAAGTCTCATCGATCGCGTGCAAACTACTCATGGCAACCGCTGCCGACATGGCCTCGCCCCATCCTGTGACCAACGGCAGGTAGAACGAGCTAATTCGGATGATTCCGCAGGCATGAAGTCACGTGATCTTCAAAAGGCTCGAAAAATACGCCTCGATGGCTCTGCCAGCCTCGCCGTGTGGGAGTCTTTCGCACTATGCCGAGCAGCCACCGCGCGTACCCCGTTCTTCCTCGCCTTTTCGGTCCAAAGCCGCCCCTCCCCACCGACCTCGAGTACGGCTCACCCCGAAGTTCGAGCTCTACGCACGAGACACCAACCAAGAACAGCTCGAGGACGCGTCGCAGCTCGACGGCTCGCGGGATATCGCTGGCCATCCACTCCGCCAAGTACCTGCAGCTCCATGAGGTGCTACTACGACCGCCACATCAAGGGCCGAGCTGCTCAGCTGCCGGCGACTACGCCCCCGCGACGCAGTTCGTGAGCGTCAGGACCGCACAAGCTCTCGCACCATGGGAAGGCCCCTCTATCATCGACAAGTGCCGAGGCCCTCTACATACAAGCTCAAAGATCATCAAGGCCGAAAGTCCTCACCAACGATGGAACATCGGTCAGCCTACGCCGCTACTCCCTAAGTGTATTTTCAAAATGTTGTAGCCGCAAGAGCTCAATAAAAGCACAAATTCGATGCAAAAATATGTGCAAGTATTTCAATCCTAGCTCACTTGAGCAACGGCCGCACCTTGCCCTGGGCGCAGAAAAGACCCGCCTCTGCTCGTGGTTACAAGGAGCGGGGTGCACACTACGCATTTTAACACGCCGCTCTCATTAAAGTTCACGAAGCTCGAAGCTCGGCCGACGAAGCTCTAGCTCACAAAATCGCGCTCTCTATTTCTCAAATCAAACGACGCTCCAAAAATCGTACTAAGTCATGAGCTCACCACTTCGCAGTGTGGCGCGACGCTCTAACGCACTCTCCCGCGCTCGCCGGTCGAGGAGGAATGGCCCGCCACTCGACTCTCGAATTATGAGTTCACAAAAGTCAAAGCAAGAGACGAAGCGTGATAAGAGAAGAAACACGATTTCCATTAAAGCACGAAGCTCATTAGTTTTTTACAAATGGCCTCGAACTCCTACTCCTACGCAGGTGGGTCTTGCACCATCACTCGGCCGGGCGCATCGAGCGCTCTCTTCCTCCTGGGCCGGGCTCTCGCCGCCGCCTCACGGGCGGGTCAAGACTTCAAGCTCCTTCTGGAGCGAGCTTGAAGAGCTCAACGACAGCTCGCAGCCGCGCTCGCGGGCGCGCTCGCTTCCACGCGCTTTGTCGCTGCCCCCGCGCGGCTACCCCCGTCTTTCAATGACGTCGACTCAACCCGCTGTGAGCGAAGACGACGCTGACGCTTTTATGAACCACGCGCTGCCGCTGCCTCCCTCCGCTACTAGCGCTGGATAGCCGACACTACCCGTGACCGGTCCGCCGCGTCTTTTCCACCTCGGTGGACGCCGCAGCGGCTCTCGACTCGATACGAGTCTCGCGGCGCGCGCTGAGCTTCGCCTTCTCCGCTGCCTTGACAGGCTGTTTTTGTTTACACCATAAAAACAAAGTCAATATCCCTTTTTTGAAAGGAAGAACAACATTTCATGAACATATTTTATCCAATAACCTAGTTCCACTTGTACATGTCATTATTTTTCTGCATGTGAATTGAGGAAATCGCCGAGAACAACACGCGTGGAAAGTCGCCATCGGTCCGTGACCCAAGTATGGAAATTGGGCAAAATACCATCACCATCATGATCTCCATGTTCCGGGATGACTCTACACAAAATTTGAAGACATTTGGCCACAAGACCAGCATCGGCCGACCATCAACATTTCGTCACAAGACATCCGACATGTGGGGGGCAACTTCTAGAAGGGGGCGAGGGAAGGTCAAGGCCCAATGGGCAAGCATCGGCCGACCATTGACCATTGGCCCAAACCCTTCCCACGTGACTTGCCACGTCACCAATCCATGGAAACTAAGAGAAGACACTGATTGGTCACCTAAGGCGTCCCACGGATGCGTGTGGGTACAAAACGGATGACACGACAAGTTACGCACTCAAGACACACAAAAAAACGGATTAGGGCGGCATCTCCGCAAGACGAGGATGGCCCACACGTCATGGACCATGGTCGGCCGACCATGGCCCATTTGGCCACCGGCGTCCCCCACGCCTACCACATTGTCCACGTGATTATTTTATCCATCCGTTGATTCTAAGGCGGTTTATCCAAGGGCTACGAGGTGGGATCACGCTGGGTCGATGACATGGCGGTGAGGTAGCCCCTACTCAACCTCCACTATAAATAGAGGGCCACACCCCCCTCTCCATTCATGATGGTTGCAAGCTTCAAGTAGTTTAGTTCCACTTGTATTAGTAGTGTAGGTATTTCTAGTGTGGGAGAGAAGAGTTGAGTAGTGAGCCCCGCCGGGATTCGGAGCCGGGTCTTCTAGAGTTTCGGTCTGATCTTGTATCTTTTTCTCTTGTAAGACTTTATTCATTTATGCATATATAAACCTTGCTCTCCTTTACTTTAGTTTATTAACTTAGTATGCGACTTTAGTCTAGTTCTCTAGTCTATAGTTGTTATGATATAGTCTTCCATAGTGGTGCATTTAAGTTGCGGTTCGGTCTTGGTTCATATTGGACCCTCACTTTGTGTGATCATTGTCTCGCAAGAGGTGCTTTAGTTGATCTTCGTGCACACAACTAGAGTAGTAAGAGGAAGTATAAAGCGTGGTGCTTAGACTCAATCTTACCCGTGGTTATAAACTGTCGCACGGATGGATTGTGGTAGTAGCCCGATGGGAAGTGACAGCCCTTTCCTCGGTCTTTGTGTAAGCCACCACGTGTTTATAGGCAAGTTCTCAAAAAAGATAAGGCTTGATAACATAGTAGCAAGGTCATGGTGTTTCTTTTCACCATTGCTTACCTCTTGCCTAGCATACTGATCGTGTGAACCCCAAACTTGTGTGAACACCACATTTGATTAGACTAGATTCATAAAAGTAGAGTAAAGTTATACAAGAATCCTATACTTTTTTTTTTCCTACCTCCCCACAAAGATTTACCTCACTTATCAATTAGAGCCGCTTTTGTCTTGTGACATCATCATCCCTTCCTATAAATTTCCATTATTCCCCTCACGCTAATTGAATTAAAGTTATAGTAGACAAAATGGATCATTCCTTTATTAATTTCCTAGCTACTGTTTCCCTTTGGCTAAATATAAAAATAATCTATACCTTGGAATACTCCCGGGTGAAGTGCTACAACGGTATTTTAAATAAACTTGCGAATCCCCAATAGCAATAAGATATACCCTTACATATTGCTGGTCGTGTTGCTAAGATAGGTTCTAAGATCTACTTCTAGTGACAACGCTAAGTAAATATCAACACAAAGCAAGGAGAAGAGAGGAGAAATGCCCATAAACATGAATATCAACATCTATACATAAGCCCAAGAAGTGGAAACCCAAATCCAACACGAAATGACATTGGCCCACTTGACATGGGTTTAGTATTTTGGGCATAACTTCTTCATACGAACTCTGTTTTTGATTGCACCACCCGCCAAAACGGAGCTAACAAATCAAAACGGACGCCACACAAAAATTTCAGCCCAAACGGCCCAGGTCTTGGTGCGCCCGCACCTTAGGGTGCGCCCGCACCACGGTGGCCGCCAACCGGGCCCAAACTTTCTCGAGGCGGTCGCGATTCAACCCGTAGAACGTCGGTGGTGGCATGGACCGCGTGCAATGAACCTAGAAACCGCCTATTCCTGGTCGGTATGGCCATAATGAAGGGAGGTGGCACATTTCCAAAGACCCCCCCTCTCTCCAAGCTATAAGTAGGTGGCCTCTCCCCCTCTCACAACACACCATTCTACACACAACACAAAGGAGAGCCACAATGTAATAGAAAGGGAGAAGCTCCACTCTTGTTCTTCTTCCTCTTCTTAGTTCTAATGGAGAGTGAGAGAGGGAAAGCTAGAAGGATACTTTGCTCCTTCTAGTTGGAGTTGTCGGAGTGCCCTCGGTGGTCCGCGGTTCCTAGGAGGGTCGAGTCTTAGGACTTGTCTGGTACCGCTTCCCCTTGTATACCTCTACAACTTTCTTACACTTTGGTAAGAAAGTTCGTGTTCATCTTTCGGCTTATTGTTCTTCAAGTATATTATCTTAGCTGTTATAAACTTGCGGGATCGGTAGATTGTCTCGTAAGAGCGTTAGTTCTTGGTGAAGGAACTCTTTGACCGGGAACCTTGATCGACATCAAGAGTCGTGACCAATAGTGCAAGCGTGGTGTTTGGACTAGCGTTCACCTACCTTTTATGGCACCCCACGGTCGTGAGGGTAGGCGGTGGGTCATGACAGCCTTGTCCGTCCCTTGTAATCCCTCCACGTTTGGGTGTGACGAGAGCTAATGGCCGGACTCGCCTGGTATTGGGCAGGGGGCGGTGCCCGAAGTAAGGAGATAACAGCCCTAGAAATCCTGCTGAAAACCCGAGCCCATAAAGATACCTCACTACCCATAGTTATCCTTGGGCGGCTCTGTCCGCAGATTAGTGCTTGCAATCGTTCCCGCGTGAAAAATACGATACCCCTGAATACTTCCGGGTGAAAGCTACAACGATTCCGTGCGGCTTGCGGATTTATCTGCATACGTTAAAGAACATCAACAAGCTTTCGGCGCGCCCGTTGCGAGAACGGTTGTCGTAGTTCCCTCTCGAGCCTAGAGCACCCGTGTGTTGTTGTATCCAAAAAAAAATCATAAATAGTTATTTATTTGACCTTTTTCCAAAATGAAGCCAATACCAAATTCAAAATCTTCCTACTTCTCCAAAGGGGGGAGTTCATAGGGCCAAAATCTTTTTTCAAAATCAAACTTTTATTCCCATGAACTCCACCCTAATTTGAAAAAAAAAAGACTTTGGTTCGGGCACACTCCTTTTACGGTGACTATTTTGAAAACCTATGTAACCACCTATGAGATTTCGGGAAGTTTTGGTCATACCTCAAAGATTCCCGCATGATCCAAGAAATTCACATGTGGAATTTGTTTCTCGCTCTCCCTCATAGGGAAGGCAAAACAATAGTACACTATTGTCGTAGGAAGTTTGAATGGGGACCGAGAAGAACTCAAAGACAATTTTTGTCTAGCATTCTTCCCCATCAATGCCTACCAAGGACAACTCTCGATCTCAAGTAGGATGAGAAGGAGTCCATAGGTGCAGCCTAGGCTAGGTTTATAATGTTTATACATGTTGGCCTAGAATTGTCATTACCTGATAGTGTGCTTTTGCATATCTTTTGTTCGGGTCTTGACATGGACGCTGCCCTATGCCTTGGCATGACCGCTGGAGGGTCGTTTATACGTAAACCTACAACGGAACATAGGAAGATCCTTGAACACATCATAGAGAAGCTTGCTTCTCCCGTTGTAGAACCTATTCCCCTCCACATTAAGGGCATGTCAAGCATTGAGGAGCCCTCATCGGTCGAGCCATTCCCGCACCGCCATTAGAACCGATTGCTGAGCCCTCTCTCGAACCACGAACACCCGGAAGGAAGGAATGTTTTATCCTTCGAGTTCAGCGATTGAATTCAAGGATGATGATGAAACCTCGTGAAACCGAGGTGCGCTTTTAGACTTCCATATCTATCCCATCCTTGGTTTCGATCTTCTCATAGGCTACCCTCTAGAAAAAAAAATTCACAAAAAAACCCAATAGAGGGGAGCCATGATGAGAAGTTGGGAAAGATAAACTTCGCCTCTCACACCTAGACATCCCAAAGGCAAAGCATCTTCCCAATCAAAAAACCCGTTTGAGGAGGCCGAAGTTTATAACTCTATTCACTTCACCCAAGTTGTTTCCACATCTTAGTGAAACGAAACACCTGTTGCCCTCACACGAACACAAGTCATGTCCCTCTCGGCCGATAAAACTTTGTTCTTGACAATGGTCAAGATTCAACGTTAGATCCTTCATGACACATCTTTTGAGGATAAACCCTCATGTGCCATGGACATGCACGAAGCGACAACTCTTTAGACCAAGCAAAATATGTTGTTGAGCATAACAAGTTGTCAATTGAGACTTCCTACATGCTCACCTTTGGGTCTTCTTGAGTTTGTCTTGCTTCTAGCCGAAAGTGCTTCAACGAAGACCACAACCATCTCTTGGTTCTCTTTAAAAAACCTTTTTAAGAGAATGGTTGCAAGTCTCTCGTAATAGCATGATGACGCTAACCTTGCGGCTTGAGCGTAATGCTAAATTCTTAGTGGTGAAACTAGGAACTTCACCACCATTAGCCGCAAGATGTTTTCCCGCGGTCAAGCTTACGACCATAAACAAAAGCTTTGCGGGGAGATACCTGACTATCCAAAAAAAAACCTTATAAAAAAAGGAAAAATTATCTTATCTCTCTTTTCAAATAAATAAAATAACTAAATAAATATATTTTATCTCTCTTTAAAACAAATGTTTTATCTCTCTTATTATTTCCTCATAAAAAAAAAATTCCCTACTCTTGTTTTCAAATTAATAATAAATTAATAATAATAATAATAACTCTTTCTCTTATTAATAAAAGCAAGAACATGTTATCAAGTTTAGTATGCACCTTCGGGTATTCTTGTCGCTAACCGGTGGAGATCGATTAAGAAGAATAAAGAGGCATACGACGCCGAGAACATGGGGGCTTACATCTAAAAAAAACTATGACGCCCATGAATGATGGAAGATGCTCAAGAGGAGACAGGACACGCACACTTGACTTTTACACAAAAGTCTAAGTGTGGGGAAGATGGTGACAATCTCAAGTTCCATCCACCAAGGGGTCAAACAAAAAAAAAATGAGGGTGAATAAAAGATGATGTCAACCCCTGCCTTGCTAAAAAAAAAAAAAAAAAGATGGAGAGAAAAGAGTTAAAAAAAAAAAAAAAAAGAGAAAAAAAAAAAAAAAAAAAAAGATAGAAAGGGAAAAGAAAATAAAAATGTGTTGTCGAAATAAAAAGAGAGAGAGAAAAAAAATGTTATAAAAGAGAGAGAGAGAGAAAAAAAAAAGAAGAGAGAGATGAAAAAAAGGGAGAGAGAAAATATATATATATATATATAGAATAGAAAAAAAAAAATAATAGAGAGAGAGAGAGAGAGAGCAAAGTTGGCCCCATATGGTCAAGAAACATACTAATGGTCACCGACTCCACCCTTCCTTGCTTTAACAAGCAACAAGGGCTCGCCTCTCATTCTTTAGGCTATCATCAAGGCCCATGGCCCATACATACACGTCGTGTGTGTGTGTGAGTGACCTAGCCTTGAGATGCACCCGATGAGCCATCAAGCAAAACCGCAGCTACAACTTCGATGCTTCATCCATAAATGCCGACGGTATTTATACCCGTGTATGCAAAGGTAATGTTCACCATCTCCTCACTCATATTTGTCTTCACGAAAATATAAATTCATGCTTCTTCATTTATGACATATCCTCTCGTTTGGATGTTTTCTCCCGGGTAACATCCATAGGTCTTTTAAATTAAAGCGTGGTGCTTAGGTTAAAAAATGATCTCCTTTAATCGAAACTTTGACATGGTGTCAAAGCTAGGTTAATGAACTTAGAGCTCTGTTGTCATGATCTTTGGAAGTATCTTATGTCGGAGATGATCAAGGCTATGTTTTTCAATGCTTCTTTATGTTAGCCTTGCTTGAGTGATCTTTGAGGTGAATGAAAAAAACATAATAATAAATAAATAAATAAAATAAATAATAATCATAATAAAGGCTCCACGGTATTCTTGCCGATAGAGCCATCGTGGAAAGCTACAACGATAGTTCGCTTTTTCGGGATTTATCTCGCATACGTTAAAGAACGTCAACACCGGGTCTCGCCAACCGATAGACACTTTCGAACTCCTACTCAATACCCGAACGTGGAGGAGTGCTAGGGACGGACAGGGGCTATCACCACCGCCGCCTACCTCACTACCGTGGGGCACCGACATATCCCGAAGGCTCCGGCACCCGGGCTCCATGCCCGCGTGCACTAAGGAATTACCCATACCCCCATGGACTCGACCCTACGGATCAACGAGCAAGAATATGGGCAAACCCGGAAGGTACGGCGTGCACCGCCATCTAGACCTCATGATATATATTGCATGAATGATTAAGCATAGAGTTCTATATGACGAAATCATAACGTAGGAACTATAGCCTAGTCCGCATGCCATGATTATGTCATGGAACAACATGTTATGACAATAACATATAAACTATATGCAAGTTCATACGTCAAGATTATAACATGAAAACCTTGCTCTAGTTCTATAGCACAACTATAATAATAAGATGAGAGCAAGACTTTGGAATAAATCATATTTGTATTCATACCGAGATTCTTCTTCAAAGTACAAGCTTTCCAATGAAGCTTTGCCTATTCACAAACTAATCCTAAGTCTAAAGTGTGTGCGTGTAGAAGAGGAATGGCTCCAAGGTGTGTGTGTTGTAAAGAGAGGGGTGGCCTTCTTTATATAGGGAAAGAGGAAGGAGAATGGAGGGCTCTCCTTATTCAAGGGAGGTTTCGGGAAGTTTGGCGGGAATCCTTGGCGCCATCCTGAAAAGCACCGCATGCAACCGCCTTCCTTCCTTTGGACACGAGTCAAGGCAAAACGTGGCGGGATTGGAGCTGAACTTCAAGGGCGCCAGCGCCGCTGCGCGACGGGCCGCCCTAGGTTTGGCCCACCACGTGCCGCGCCTTCGCAGTGGGCTTGTGGCCCATTGTAGGTCGCGTCCTTGGGGGTGCTTTGGCCCCGGTTTGCATCGGATTTGGCCTCGTGGTGCTCCCCTTGGCAAAGCGCATTCCTTGAGTTGTGTTTCACTCCTTTATTTGGCGTACTTTCACCAAGTTTCCGTGTTTGTTCCTCGCAAAAAAAGATTTTCTTCGAATACAAGTGGAACTAGGTGAGTAATAAAGGTTTATATGACATAAGTGTGCTTTTCCCTCTTATTTAGAGCTAAGTTGGCGGTATAAAATGTATGATAGTGACCGCCAACATCCACCATACCCACAAGCCGCACTTATCCTTAGTCATAGCCGCCGTCCACCATGGGCTCGCCTATGGAGAGAGGTCATGCCCACCTCTTCCCATTGACCAACAACGGCCGCCCTCTCCCATTCTAGTCATCTCAAGGGTGGATCTCATCGACTAGTGTTGACGTTAGTAAGTATATCATGAACCTTCAACTTTTCGTCATAATTGAATAAAATGAACAAATAGCATAAAGTAGAAGGTTATTAATGACAACTTCCATGAGTTTTGGTGAAATGTATCTTTTGCGGGGATTATTCCACAACACATCCAAAATATAATTAATTATCCAAAGAAATCACGGAATTACTCCGAGCAAACCACACCGTAAGACCGTTGAAGACACCCGAGAATCGATACTTTGAGCCTAGAATTTGCCGTGGGGGGGCCGGTCCCACCCCAATATGTCCTTCGATAGCCCCTTGTGGGGTTTGCCCACGACCTTCTTACAACATTCCTCCACCGCCGGTGGGTTTCATCTCGGGCCGCAAAAACAAGGTCGGTTTGATCTAAGGGCTCAGGTTCCTCCCACCCGGGGTATAAATATGGATCCCGCCTCGAGGCCCGGGTATAAGTCGATCCTTAGAGTTTGAAGAGTCGAATCCCTAATTCCAATCCCTAGTAGGATCTAGACTAAAAATCAAAAGTGGAATAGTTCTTCATAGGAAATAGTATAGAATTAGAGACAGAGAGATCAAGTGAGACAATAGAGTTTTGGACAAGTTGCGGCCGATCGGTGCTTCTCTCGTTGTTGTATTCTCATGGGATCAAGTTCTTCATGGAGTTTGCTTCGAGATTCTATGGTAATCAATTTCTAATTTAAGTAAGCATTTTGTTTATATTGTTCTACAAGTTTGCAACTCCATTTTGAGTGCTTTGATCTTGGTAGCTCCTTGATTGAAGTAGTATTTGTAGTGTAAATGTGGTGCTTAGACTAGGTTTACTTGTAAATGCCCCTTACTTTTCGGGGTCGGAAAGATCACGAAGGTGACCTTGCTTTTGTTGAGTCCTATGTAGTCCACCTCCATTACTAAGACTTGGTAGGCTTATTGATGCTCTTAGGGAAGAAACTATGTTTGTTCTCTATTAGTTATCACCCATGAATAAAAGATAATGTTTAGTAAGGTTAGAACTAGACCGACCTTAGTAGTCTCCTTTATTCTCACTATTTTCTAACCTTGATTGTGAAGCTGGATTAAGCCTAGAAACTTAGTTATATCACCTACTATTCTTTTGGGTTCGATATTAAAATCGGTATAATCTTGGTGAAGTGCTACAATTGTATACCATCCGCGGCGCTTATGATAATCTATCTTTATTGTGTGCATTTAATTTACTAGTAAAAAAACATGCAAGCGTTGCACCGGGACATGTGTAAATTATTATCCTTTTCTCGCACCAAAAGCATGTCATGCATCATCGCAACACACATTAGCTTCACATGACACTCCATATCGATTGTGTTGCAATTGTTAAAAATTATCATATGCAATTATATGTTGTAGAAGAAACATGGAACTTACATGGTGTATTTCCACGTCTTTGGTAGATCAAAGACACACCTAATTAGAGGTGTGATGTTCTTGATAAAATCCTTAGTTGTATTGTTTTTCTTGAATAATGCTTGCCATGCCCTTTAATTTTGCTTTTGTTTGCTTTGTAAAAAACGTTGCTCGTGGCTTCGTGCGTGTTGCGTTAGTGTGCTTGCTAGCGTGTTTGAACGCCTACATTGTAATGTGTAATTCTTAAAAAGAAAAAAACGTGTCCAAAAGAATAGATTCTTAAAAAAAATGTGTGTCCTAAATAATAGAAATTGAAAGGAAAAGCAATTAAACATCTATTAACTATATAAGATTGCCATATACGTCAAGAATAATTCTTAAAAAAAAAAAAACATGTGTCCAAAAAGAATAGATTCTTAAAAAAAAATGTGTGTCCTAAATAATAGCCAAAAGAATAGATTCTTAAAAAAATATGTGTCCTAAATAATAGAAATTGAAAGAAAAAAGCAATTAAACATCTATTAATTATATAAGATTGCCATATACGTCAAGAAAAGGGATAGGAGCGATTGGGCAAACATACGTATGGAGTACCTGTCTAGAACACCTCACATATGGACTCGTCGTCCGTAATCATGGGGCTATCACGAGCCTCGACCCCTCTCGGGGCCGGTGTATATCGGAGTTATTAAAAGTCCCCCACTTTGCTGCGCCCACAACAATTGAAGCATTGGTGGCGTCTTCTGTGCTCGACAGCTGTCCCGTGCCTTTTTGCCCTTTGGACTCGCCCGCAACGCCGCAACCACGGGCCCGTCTCGCGTCCGCCGCCGCAACCCTCTCCCCTTCTTCTTCACTTCCAGATATGTTCCATCCTCTTTCGCCGCCGCCGCCGCCGCCGCTTCTGAATCCCCAAGGCGAGTAGCAGCCACTCACAACCACCAGCCATGAGGGAGATCCTCCACATCCAGGGCGGCCGGTGCGGCTACCAGAGGTGGTGTGCGCGGAGCACGGCATCGACGCCACCGGCTGCTACGGCGGCGACTCCGACCTCCCGCTCGAGTGCTTCAATGTCTACTACAACTAGCCTCGTGCGGACGCATCGTGCCCTGCGCGTCGTGCTCATGGACCTAGAGCGCAGCACCATGGACTCTGTCCGCTCGGGGGGCTACGGCCACATCTTCCGCGCCGACAACTTCGTCTTCGGCCAGTCGGGGCCGGAAACAACTAGAAAAAGGGCCAATGCACCGAGGGAGCCGAGCCCATCGACTCTGTGCCTGACGTCGTGAGCAAAGAGGCAGAGAACTACGATTGCCTGCAAGGTTGGTTCCGTCTGTTATTTTATTTGCACTATTTGTTTGCTTGATTCTTAGATCTGCGAGTTACCCAGAACAAAACAAACCCGATCCTCAATATGTGCTGTCCTTTATTTCTCTTCTCCCCCGAACCCTAACCCCCATCGCTTCCTCCCCCAAGTCCTGTAAAAAATGGAGAACTTGTGGGGAGCTCACACACAGTAACATCCTTCCCTGATATCCTGTCTTTCTCCATGGTTCTTTAGATGAAATCTTGTTTAATTCTTTTATTCCTTTCTCCATAGGGAGAGGAGGTGGACAGGGAGATGATGTGGGCATGCAGTTATCCAATTACATAGTAGGATGGGTTCTAGATATTCTTTTCAGTTTATACACTTCAATATACTAATCTGAGTATATTCGGTTTCTTCATTTGATTTTTGGTTTTTGTATATATTCATTCAATCTCACTATTAATTCTAGGAAGATATTCCTTCTGATTCTCAAAAAGAATTAAATTACCATTGAGATTTATTCCTGGGTCAAACGTTGCTGGCCTTGCATGAAGCGCGGCGAGTCAGCTTTGGCATGCCCTTTCGAGCCCGTGGAGATTGGGATGGACCGTGGAGATTGGGATGGATGGCTCAAAGGAATAAAATAATATTAGGTTCCTTATATGGTATTTGCCTTTGTTAGTTTTTAACCTTGCCTTCTTTTTAAAATTTATCTTGAGCTGTTAAGGAAGATTTTTTTTTATATATAACTCATAAACAGGAGAACATAAGCTGCAAAAATACTTGTGTTCTATGAAATATTGGTGGCTTACCTATGGAGATGACAAGAATAAAGAATATACCACATAGATGTTCCAACCAAATACCAATTTGTTGCTTGTATATCTTAATGCAGCTTATGTATTTTCGTGTATAGTGTGCATATAAGCAAATGCGATCTTATAATTCACACAAATTTCTGTTGTGCAGGTTCAAAAAAGATTTGGGGGCGCTTTATTATGAAGGGAAGGGGCCAAAGATCTTTACTGAACAAGGTAAAAAAAAAAAAGAGCATTCCTTATATTATACAGACTTTAATTATCCTAATTCTAGCAATCTCACATGGTTCCTTACAATGCTCAAATTGTCCTAATTCTAGCAGTCTCACATGCTCCCCTACAATTTAGATTGATAAAAATGGACATTGTACAATATTATAACAAATACTCCTATTAAATATGCTAAAACAAGGTGGTCTTACAGCCAAAATGTGTAGTTCGCAATGCATGAGACTTGATTTTTGATTTTTTAAAAAATCTTCAGGAATAGGCAGACTGATCTATGAGCCAAGCCAACCAACAATGTCAACTAAAGATTTTGGAAACACCAAAGGAACGGAAATTGACACCAAGTAATTGAATAAAGACCATCGATATCATTATAGTGTGCAGTGCATATCCCTTTCATTTATCGGAGCATCATAGATCTATTTTTCTGCATTATAGCATGTAAAATTCCAAAGTGTGGGGCATCTGCTTGCTACTGTAGTCATAATGCAAATGAAGTAATATAAGCCAATAGCATACCTTTATTCTGCATGATTTTCTGAACTAAATGTTTGGCTTATGTGTTACACTTTCTACAACCTTTCTAGGGATTACAAATATCTATGCTAATATGTTCCCAATTCTATATCAGGGAAGGAATTGTGTCTTTGCTGCGAACTCAGAAGACAACCTGGGTTCTATACGATGCAATACTACATGGAGTATTCTTAACAGAAATCCTTGATCGTTTGATCAACTAGGATGAGTACTGCATAGAGGTATGCAACATTGGTTTGTTTGTGGCCTAACAACGCCAGTTCATCAACTAGACCTTATGGCCTTGATGACCTTATGGCCTAGATATTGTATAGCTTCATGGTTTAAAGAGGTTATCTGTGGAGTCTGATGTAATCTGTTTTGTTGGTTTGTCACCAGGAGTATGGTCATGTTCGATGGAATACATTCCTTTGGCTACTGATGTTTGATCCCATCTGCTGCTAGAGAAAGTTTTGATAGCAATAGGTCGAGTGACCGCACGTGGACTGATGATAGAGATTTACACTATGTATCTGTTTCTGATATGCCTAATCTTATTAGGTGCTGACACTATAGTAATGTGAGAATAATGACTTTATATCAGTGGGAGATGCTTAGGTTTTAAAACAATGTATCAAGCGTAGTCACTAGCTTTTGTTCTTTGAATCATTGTAGGGCGCCCAAAGGGCGCCTGATGTTCTAGTACGTATTGCAACCGGACTCTCCTCGTTCGGTTCGGGAGGGCTGGCAGGCTGGATGAAATTTTTTGGGTGGGCGGACGGAAATTTTCTCTTTATTAAGAGGTATAGAGATACCAATAAGCAATTCTGGCATCGTTGCCTTGCAAAGGGAATAGTTTGCCACGGTGCAATGGCAAAAAGGTTATTGGTTGGGGGCTCCCACCCGCGATCAAATCCCGGATCGCGACACTTTATCCCTGATTTATTTCGTGATTTTCCTTTGTTAAGTGGTGGTAGCGACGTCCCCGTCGATAGCGGGCGCCAAGTGGTGACTTGAACTTCAAGATTTGCCGCCCGGTCGGCCTTCAAGGTGCTCATAGGGGTAGGATTTGTGACGCGTGTGTTCATAGGGATGAGTGTCGCGTCGCGTGTTGGCGTCTGCGTTATCTTGTGTAATCTCAAAAAAAAAAAAACTTTGAGTCTAGCTTAATGTTGTATTATACTTTTATATCTTTTTTTTGAATCATACTTTTATATCTTTTAGTTTTTCTTGTCTTTAGTTTTTACAATGGACTCTATATGGAGCACCCTCGGGCTATGAGCTAGGAGCACCCTCGGGCTCATGTCTAAAAGCCATCCTATCATCTGGCTATGAGCTAAACGTTGGTATAATCGTCATGTTGGGAGTAGTCAAGGAGATTGGGAAGCGTTATGCTCTCGTTTTTTTTTTTTTTTTACAATTTTCCCTGTCTAAAAGGTTGTTAAACTTCGTTTAGAATTTTTTTTATAACAACAGAAAAAAGGAGTCTTTAGGTAAGGCTTGGGAATGTTTTGACTCTATCTTAAATTCTGGTCCCAGTTTTGCTTTGTCAGAACCCATAGTTCTTCAACATTTGTTTGTAGGCCTTAATAGTAAAACTATAAAATATCTTCCGTTCATACACACCACCGTTGAACAAGCAAGAACCATTCTTATGAACATCGTAAATTGCCTTCATGAAGAAAGTGAGAAGTTGTTAGAAGAAGAACCCCAAATAGTTGAGCCCAAAGATCATCGATGGAGCAATGGAGTATGTCGTTCCTCGGCCGTGATGGCAAAGACGAAGACATCACCATTGATGGAGAATAAGGTACTCCGGCCCTTCCTTTGTCTCGTTGTGGTTCTATGCGGCCATGGCGATGGGCTAGTGAGATTTAGTTTTCCAACGATATCTCTCGATGTCGGTTGGACGTGTGTTCTCTCATGACGAATCCGGTGAAGGCAACGACGATGAGTTCGACGACGTGTCGGGCGCGTCAATTTCATTATGTTCGCATGTGGAGTTTTAGCAGTTTACTTCTCTTTTATAAAAGTGATGGGTATGAGGATGTTGGCGGTGGATGGTGAGATGGCCCCGTTTCGCTCGGATCGGAGCTTGCGTCCGTGGCATATCCGTTTGGGATGATGATCCTAGATGGTGGAATTTATGGTTTTTTCAAGGTTTCTTGTCTCCCATCAATGGAGGTGTAGTAGTGTGGTTTACTTTTGTAATGAGAGGATGTAAATTGCTTTAGTATCAATGGAATTTTTCCTTATCGCAAAAAAAAAAAACTTTTATTTAAACTATCTCAACCTTTAGCTATTTCAAAAGGAGGAAACTCCACTTTCCGATTTTATGCTTGAATTTGAGGGTGAACTTTTTGCTGATTATGGAAATACCTTAAATTATCAAGAGCATCTTCAATGGTTTGGCAAAATTCACTTGGCGAAAATAGAATTTTGCCAACTCTTTCAAAAGTTTTGCCAAGTGAAAAAAAAAATCATCTCCAATGGTTTGGCAAAATTCACTTGGCAAACTAAAGAAAACTTGCATCGTGAACCCCGAGACGTAAAACAAAATGGAAAAAGTCTATTTAAACCCCTGAACTATGGGGCTGTGACTACTCCTTGTCACAACCTTTAAAACCGAATAACGAATACCCTAAACTTTACAAAACCGTCTACATCACCCCCGGGCGGATTTGCTTGGTGGTTTTTGCCTCGTGGGGCCACGGTGGAGTGGTTTAGCCCACCTCTTAGGTCCACTCATCTCACCGCCATGTGGGTCCCACTCGTCCTCCTCCCATCCTCCTCCCGTGGATTACTCGTTGCCGCGACCAATTGCTCCAACGAGGCAGTCGCGACCAACTCGAGCCGGAGGGAGCCGCGCTCCTCCAGCCTCGGGCCGCTGGCCTCGCCAGCGCGCCCACCGGCCGCTCTCATCTAGTCCGGGGCCCCCGATCCCCGCGCCGCTACTACACGATCGCCACGCCGTACCTCAAGCTTGGCGCCCACGGGCGATGCGCGTCGAGCCCCCTCGGAGTGACATCGGGCGAGGGAGGAGGACAGCGGCGATCAAAGGCCAAGCGGCGGGGAGGTGTACGCTAAGGTGCGGGAGCTCCACACGCAGATCCGTGCGGCTAGGTACGTGCGGGACACGCGCCACGTGCTCCACGACATCGACGACGCCAAGGCCAGCGCGCCATGTACCACGAGCGCTCGCCATTGCGCTCGCCCCGGTGAGCACGCCGCAGGGATGATGCTCGGGTTATGAAGAACCTCGCATCTCGGGGGATTGCCACAACGCCGGCCAAGCTCATTGCCAAGGTCACCGCCGGCGATATCGTTGTCGCAATGGGCCACCAAGAATGTCGCTGGCGTGGGACGCGCGCCTTGGCGGTAATGGCATCTATGCAGCGCGACACGAGGCCGGGGGTCGCCGGGCGTAGGGGGGAGGACGACGGCGGCAGACTCGAAAGATTCCGCCGCTGGCATCGCGGGCGAAGTCCGCTGGCGGGCCGCCGTCGGCGGGGAGGGGACAAGCGCGAGCCCGCCGCGGGATCCACCGGCCGTGAGTACGTGAGAGCGGAGCCCGCCACGGGCTCCACCGACCGCGGGAGCATGCGAGAGCGGGAGCCCCCGCCGCTAGCCCGCCGACCGCGACGGCTCGATCCCCGGCCGGGCGCAGGCATGGCTTTTTGCATTCCCCAAAACAGCGTGAGCCCGCCACTTGGCTGCCGTCGCGGATGCAAACGCAGCCGCCGTGCCAAGAAGAATGGGGGCCCTTGGTCGGTGGGTAGGGATGACAGTGGGGACCACCCGCCGCTGAGAGTAGCACATGTTACTTACACACACGGGGGCCACCCGGTCTAATTGAACCCACCTGGAGTCCATTCCTTGCGCCACCGTGTCAAAATCGGCCAAGGGGTGATTTAGACGGTTTTGCAAAGTTTAGGATATTAGTTAAGTGGTTTTAAAGGTTGTGGTAAGGAGTAGTCACGGCCCTATAGTTCAGGGGTTAAGTAGACTTTTTCCGAAACAAAATTGTGTTTCCACCCTTTCTGCCTCTGTACGCTAGCGGATGCATGGAACAGCAGCGCGCGCATATATCCGCGGTTTGGCCCGTCAAATGTCAAGTATCACCAATTTGCCAAACCAAATGCCAAAAGGTTGGAGAGGGTAATTCACAAATTTTGACAAAAATATGGAATACCGGGTCCAAATGACAAATGGTTGGAGTTGCTCTAAGAAAACCTCAGGAATCTAGGAATGCCTATAGAACCATTAGATCCTTTTGTGGAAGAGTTCTTTAAAAAGACAATGAAAGATTTTGTCGGGTTTACCACAATTAATATGTGTTGGAGTGGATCAGAGTGGAATTTAGTTCTAGTTCCACTCCAATAATCCAACCTAATACACGTGGATTGATGACAATCTGGCTACATCCAAACAAGGCCTAATTAGAGATAACTAGAGATTATGGCGCAAACACACAAGAATGAAATAGCACTGGTGCACACATGAATCACTCAGTTTCCTACACTCTTCAATAATCACACCCTTGTTTACAAGAAAAGGAGCACTCATGCACATGTGAACTGTACAACTCAACACTGGATTCTATATTTATTTTTGTAATAACAACCACATTAAAAAGGGTAGTAATCTCCGGTGTTTGGTCCATCAGAGGTGGAGCACGCACCTAAGGGACTTGCCTTCCTCCAGCAACTGGATGGCCTTGTTGATGTCCGAGAAGGGCATGTTGTGTGTTATGAACCCATCGAAGTTTATATCCAGGTCCTGTGACGACGACAAATTAAGAGGAGCACTGATTAAAGATGCATGGTGTGTTAGTGATTTTATTACGGCAGAAATTAAGGCACGCACCCCGTTGATGCACTTGTCCACGATGCCAGGCAGCTGGGACTTGCCCTTGACGTCACCAAAGATGCAGCCGGTGATCCGACGGCCGTCGAAGAGCTCCATCGGGTGTAGCGGCATCATCTTGGGCGTCGCGTGGATCCCCAGCACCACCGTCAGGCCCCAACCCTGCATATATACAAGTACGTAGTATGCGCATGGCTTGCTTCGTCTATCCATTTCAGCAAAGCAAACTAAGGGCCTGTTTGGTTCCTATGGGACTAGGGACTAATTTTTAGTCTCATTTAAAAAATATTTAGTTCAAAGGACTAATGAGGGACTAGAGCTGACAACTGACTAGTGCATGCACAAGTGCACAAATGAGTTGACGACCGACAAGAGCACAGGACTAGTCCCAATTAGACTCTCAAGAGGGGCTAATGGACTAGGGACTAGTTGACACTAAAAATTAGTCCATTAGTCTTGTTGTTGGATAAATTAGGGAATAATTGAGACTAAAAATTAGTCCCTAGTCCCTATAGGAACTAAACATGGCCTAAGCACAACGTAGCCTATTGTAATACATACATCATGCGTGGACACGAAGGCCTCTCTCAGCACATTGTTGATCCCGGTACACTCAAAGCTGTAGTCCACACCAGCTCCGTCAGTCATCTCCCTGATCACCTGCACATCAACAAACTCCTCATCATCAGTCGAGTCCTGCAAAATATATACAGTTTCGATGCATATAAATATATACAGTTACCTCATGCACCGGTTTGTCACAGGCCTTGGAGTCGATGAAGTCGGTGACGCCCATCTCTTTGCCTGAAGACACATTTCAAGCCCATGGCTCATCACCATTACACATGGCGTACGTATATGTGTTCAGTATTATTTGGTTTTACTAGCAAGTTAATTATTTAGTGGCTCTCTGAAGCTGTGATGCGTATACGTCACAAATTGTCACTTTTATTTATTATAATTTCCAAAAAGAATAAGACGTCATTTTCCGTGGCTTGTCTTCTTTATGTAGTTATAGCTTCATTTTTTTTCTTGTATCCACCACTGCATTTAATTAAACCTTTGACATTGAAATGTACCACAAGTTGATTTGATAAACGTAAACATCAAAATGCAGTAGATGCTACACAGGACACTCGTTGACCCTCCTAACCAAATGGCATACAATTCTCATCCCATTTAGGTCCAGAGAACAATGCACAGGAGTGGCATATTTAGTGGCTCTCTGAAGCTGTGATGCGTATACGTCACAAATTGTCACTTTTATTTATTATAATTTCCAAAAAGAATACGACGTCATTTTCCGTGGCTTGTCTTCTTTATGTAGTTATAGCTTCATTTTTTTTTCTTCTTGTATCCACTGCATTTAATTAAACCTTTGACATTGAAATGTACCACAAGTTGATTTGATAAACATAAACATCAAAATGCAGTAGATGCTACACAGGACACTCGTTGACCCTCCTAACCAAATGGCATACAATTCTCATCCCATTTAGGTCCAGAGAACAATGCACAGGACACTCGTTGACCCTCCCTAACCAAATGGAATGGAATACAATTCTCATCCCACTTAGGTCCAGAGAACAATGCACAGGACACTCGTTGACCCTCCTAACCAAATGGCATACGGATTTGTTCTTAGTCATTTGTTCAAAGCAGGAACCGAAATTTAGAAGAAAATGTCAGGCCAAACTGTACTGGTCTCATCAAAATTTAGAAGAACAGGTGAGGCCAAATTGTACGAGTCTCATGGAAACGTTTTCTCCCATCTCCCCAAACTTTTTCGTAAACAATTCGCATAAGTCACGTACTATGATCTTTTAGACAGCGAGATATTATACCCAATGACAGAGAAATATTGCGGGAATTTGTCAACGGGAAAGGCAGTGCGCATATGGGACACCCATTGACCTCGGAAGCGAAACGAGCTAAGCACACGGCAAGTTACTGAGAACTTTGAACAGGGTAATTAATTCCGGTGATTCTCCCTGATTTCAAAGAAAAAAAAATAAATAAATTGGGACTACTTGACTTAGGGCATGTTTAGATGAGTTAGAGATGATTACTAGTTGGGCTAAAATTAGTTCAAACTAGCCAGTGTTGAAGACTTGTCTAAAAATTAGCCCTCCTGTTTAGATGCATTAGAGCTACTTTTTAACTAGCTAGTGATTAGTCTTTGTATCAAAACAGGCCCACAAGTTCAGAATTATGTGGTGGTTACATCTGCTTAGGACCTGTTTGATCCCATGAAGCTAACAATTAGCTGCTAAAACATAGCAGGGGTCCTGTGTTGTGTAGCTACTTTACTTTTAAAAAGGTAAACAATACTATCATGTGAGTGATTGGGCAGTATGCAATCGATTGGTAGGCGTCATAAGTTGTTTGCTTGCTGGATTAACAAACAAATCAACAGATAAATGGAGATCGGGACCGATGTATATAGTCTATAATACTATTTGTGTTGTCAACTTAGTGATGACAATGCTTGAATCGTTGTGTTCTCTCCTGATAGTGGGATCACCAGGAAAGTGACACGCTCGTCTCAAGCTGTGTTCTCTCCTGATAAGGTCTACTTCATGAAAATTAAAATATAATTATCTACAAGAAAATAACTAGTCTTATTTTGCGCGCTCCAAAAGTTATTTATCTACAAGAAAAATGACCATGTGAACCATTGGACGACTTCATTTTTTTTTTTTTTTTGAAAAAAAAAAAGATATGGCTGAAATAAGATGCAGCTGCATTAGGAGCTGAGCGCTGAAGCTGACCAGCGTATTAAAATGCCAGGTCATGCACGGTTACGTGATAATGAAATGACATGACACTTTCGTTCTGTAGCTTTATGACAAGGACGTGGAAATGGGCAGCAATTGATAGAGAAGCTTAACGACGTGGCTCAGCACGCACCTTTGGCAAACTTTTCAGGGTTTATGTCAACACCGATGATCCGAGCTGCCCCACGTAGCCTGGCACCCTCAGCAACCTGGAAGAAACAATACTGTACGTGGTTAAAAACAATTTGTGTACTGGGGTAAATCATATTCTTTTTGTAACAGTATTTATTTATATTTTATTTACTGACCGCGAGACCAACAGCGCCAAGGCCGAATATTGCGACGGTGGAGCCCTTGGAAATGTTTGCAGTGTTCCATGCAGCCCCAACTCCTGTTGACGCCAAAAGGCAGACCACAATTCTTATTATTATATCTGAATGAAAGAATGGATGGTGGCCGAATGATTAAGGTTTGCGGGTAAAAAGAAGAAGGAAAACAGGCCGGTATGATGACTGCGATTTGCAGTCTCTGTCCATTTGAAGACATCATGTTTCAGTAAGTTACGGCCCTAAGCAGCCGCCTTGGATATCGATGTCCATGTGCCTGCGTGGTGGTACACGCAAACGTAGTGCACGGCGTTTCTTTTATTGTTTTCCACAAGCTGAGAGTTGAGACACGCGACCTTGTCGGTGAGGTAGAAAGTGGGAGACCGTGACCGGATGAACCGTCACTTCACTTGCGTCAAAAACTCATTTCTTGCGATTATTACGACCAGTCCACCTAGGACATGGACATCCAAACATGCTAACTCTCTGGACAACTCGTTATGGCACATGCCTTGGTTCAGCAATCAGCATCTTGAGACAGAGCTGATCTGTCACAGGCTTTACTAATGACAGGCCATTCAGGTTCAGGCCATGCAATTCTACAGCCGGATGGGGGTACCTGTGGAGATGCCGCAGCTGAGGAGGCACATCTTGTGCAGCGGGGCCTTGGGGTTGACCTTGACGGCGCACGCCGCGTCAAGCACGGTGTACTCGGCGAAGGTGGAGGTGTTGAGGAAGTGGTACACCGGCTGCCGCACGCCTGACCGGTCCACCGAGAACCTCGTGCCGCCGTCGGAGGCCATGGTGCTCTTGAATGGGTCGACGCGGTAAGTCCCGCACAGGTTGGTCTTGCCGGACTCGCAGTAGGCGCAGGCTCCGCACTCGCCGTTGAAGATGGGGACCACATGGTCGCCGGGGGCCAGGTCCTCCACCCCTTCCCCACGCTCTCCACCACCCTGGATTGGAATTTGGATCGGAGGGAGCATAAGTTGAAGTCAACATCAGTTGCATTTGCACATCCAAATTAAATACCCACTGGATTCTTGTTGCTACCGAGTTGATGTGATCACGGGTGGTTTCTAGTGTCTATCTCTATCTATGATGTTGCTAACCGGTAAATTGATTACTACTACTATACTATCTTTTCTTGACACAGGCCTTTTCAACCTATTTCAATCAGATGCGCCTTACCTTGTTTTTGCTAAAATTATATACTGCTTTTATTATACGCATGCAGCTCATGGTTAACTAGCACCATATAAATAACCGACATCCATGGATGATATGTCTTTCCAGGCCTAGCTCTCTTCAAAACATTGGAGTATTTCCATTTGCTATAATAGAAATAGGGTCACCCTCGGTTTGAAAAATGAAATGCAGAGAGGAAAAAAAAAAAGACTTCGTTTTTTGCATAAGCTTCATCATAAGCTTCATTTATGAAAAATTTAACTTAACAAAGCAAGAATTGTATGGAAAAATGATGTGAACTAAGTTTTAACCATTTAATAATTTAATACTTGCAGTAGTATGTGTGAAATGGGAAAAACTGAACAAACATTACGTAAGGTAAAGTTCCCAGCGGCGGGTGCATGCGGGCGCTGACGACCCAACCTTCAGGATGTGATAGTTATCAAAAAAAAAAAAAAAAAAAAAAAAAAAAAAAAAAAAAACTGGATGTGATAATTTTTTTCCCTTTAACATCCCAACCTTTTAAACGGCTATCTGATTCGAAAGGTCAAAGCTGAAAATGAGCCCCCAGTTGCAGTATTAATATTATTAGTAGTATTAGTCAAGAGACAAATATTTGTAGAAAACGACTCTAGGCGACCAGTACCAAAAAAGTGGAAACTCCTTTTGCTATCTTATTGCAACTTTTTACAGTTTACATACTAAAATACAAGCCGGTATAATCCTCGACTTCTTTGTTGTTTTTATAAATTTTTTTTATTTATATGGGCTTCTACCCCTCCAGTTCCTTAAAAAGAAACCCTCAATGGCTATCTGCTTCGAAAGTCCTCAAAGATAAAATGAGACTGGAGTCGCATTATTATTACTCCGTACTATAGCTAGTCAAGAGCAGAACTAGAGGGACTAGCAGTGGCTGTGCCCCCCCCCCAAAGCACAGTACATTCATTTAATTACCTATATAAATATATGAATTTCTATCACAAAAAAAACCAAGTTTACCAATTTTTTATTAAAATATTTTGATTTTGGTTAGAAATAGTGTAATTTTTTTTTCATAAGTTGTTGAAACATATATATATTGGGTCTCTTAATCTTAAAAGCACTGGTTGCGTCTCTGGTCAAGAAATATTCGGTGCGAAATGACTCCATCCGGGGATAATCCGTTACTAATCACTCAAAAAAAAAAAAAAATGAAAGAGAGACGCACCCGGCTGCCTCATGGCCGAGGATGCGAGGAAACTTGCGTTGCGTCTCGTTCTGCCATATCATATCACGTCCATAACCACAGCATCACATGGGCGGCCGGCCGGAAACACAAATCAATCAATAGTAGATTATTAGGAAAGGGATGAAGTAAAGAATCCACCCGGCAGCAAATTACTGAACACAGGCATGCATGTATATATATATAATAAGATACCAGATAATACAAACGGTTGGTTTTCGTCAAAGAAATATATATATATATATATATAATCAGTTGCCTTCACGAGGCATAACAACAAGACCATATATATATTTTTTTTTTTTTTTGAAAGTGACCATAAATAATTACTATTAAGCCATGAATGCAACACGTCTGTAGCTATATGGATACAGTACCTCTCCTTCCATGAAACTGAGATCGGTGTGGCAGACGGAGGTGTAGAGCACCTTGACGCGCACCTCCAGGCGACCCGGCGGCGCCACCTCCACCTCCTCCATCACCAGCGGCTCGCCGGGCCCCCACGCCACCGCCGCTGCACGCGTTCATAACATACCACACAGCTGTTCATGCTAGCTTTCCATGGCCGACCGGCGCGAAAGATGGATGGATCATGGATCGAGCGAGCAAGGAGAAGGAAGAAAGACGTGCGAGTGGGATCGGGAGGAGAAAACGAAGCTGCTGCAGGGCGACACACAGCATAGTATATGTGTACCTTTGCATTTGATGGGCTTTCCCTGGGTGGAGGAGGCGCCGTTCGTCAAGCTGCTGTGGCCGTTGGCCGCCATGGCGTCTTCGATCGATTATATTGATGCCTTGTTGGTTCTCTTCTCTCCGGCCCCTTGCTGCAGTGGTTTACTTTTGGGCGAGAGGAGGGAGGAAATGAATGGAGCTCTTGGCTCTAGCGGTGAGCTGGGGAGCGAGACAAGTGGCGCAGGCCTGCTCTGGTCTGTTTATAGTATAGGCAGAGGGTGGCAGCGAGGCAGGGGATCGATACTGCCTTTTGTGTTTCCTTGCGTGGTCAAATAGGACGCTGGGGCAGGGGCTTTGATTTCCTCAATTGTATTTTTTTTCAAGTTATTATAATACTATACATGCTCACCTAGGAGAGGCACAGGTGCGCCGAGGCTTGAACCCGCGGAGCGCTGCACTGCACAATTGAGACGATATGTCCCAAGATTAGCCAAGTGATTTATCGTACATAGTACATACCCTGTTATCGGCGTGAATCCACATGAACAGATTTCGCTACAAGCAACCTAAACTGGCTGTACAACTTAGTTCACGATTGTTGCCGTCGCCTCCGGAGCTACAAGTCCATTTTATTCACTGTCAATAATCTTGTTTAGCTTTGAATATCAATATCTATCATTCTTTTAGGCCAAAGGCATTCATCCGGCTTTATTAGAAAACACTTAACGAACACCAATTCGGTCATGACATGGGTGTAAGCCAGTTTTCAATCTGAAGCACTCTTAAGTGCAGCACATTTCACAGCCATACTTCTACCATATCTCTACTCAACATACTTTAAACGAAAGGGAAAACAACTAGGTATCATTACACTTTTTTTTTATCTCCTCCTGAGATAGCACCCAACACAGTTTTAAGTGCAAACCAGAGCAAAATAAAGAGGATAGTCTTGTTGATTATTCCTCCTCCTCGCGATGCCAAAACCTTCTTGTTGATCACCATATCATTGCGCATTTTCCATATGATCCACATTGCTCCTGCACATATGAATAGCGTCATTTTTTGCCTAACTCTATGGCAGTTTTCCAAGAACTCTAGTAAAAAGTCAGCACAACAATTTGGTAAATTTTGCCATCCTAGAGTGACTCCAAGAAAGGTCCACAGGTAAACAACAATAGGACATTGGAACAGGATATGATCAACAGTTTCAGGTATATCATAGCTTAAACAGTTATCCGATCCTGTCCATTTTTTTTCTTTTAAGAAGCACCCTAGCTTGGATGCTATCATGTGTGCCCATCCATATGAAAATCTTCACTTTTAAAGGAATATATTCCCACATATTTATCATTTGTTGGTTCTTGACACCACCTGTTGTCAGAACTTGTATAAGGATCTGGTAGTGTATTTCTTAGATTGTTCTCGTGCCCATCTCTTCTTAACTCGCCTACCTGGTCCGATTGTAGATAACATTTCTCAAAAAATCACCCATTCTTCCATAAGGACCCCATTTAGAGTCTTCTGAATTGGATGTTCCAATTCCCCTCTGTGTGATTTTTGGCTACCTCAATGTCCGGAACAGAAACAACTTGGAACAAATTAGGAA
Organism: Hyparrhenia diplandra; assembly: GCA_015847255.1. Lineage (NCBI taxonomy): Eukaryota > Viridiplantae > Streptophyta > Magnoliopsida > Poales > Poaceae > Hyparrhenia > Hyparrhenia diplandra. Next base: position 69,881 of record JADLZK010008197.1, on the reverse strand, counting down.
ATCTAACTCTCAAAGGGCACCCTTTTCAGACATTATATCATTAGAAAATAATAATTTAATTGGTAATTGTCTAACTCAGATGTTCGGCCGTTTTCGGACGTGGCATCCGCTCACTTGCCTCCTGCTGCTCCCAAATCAATCTTATTCGACGCTGCCCATGACCCCCACTCCCACATCCCATCCCTTAACTGCCCTACATTCCTGCGACCCTCTCCCAATCCTCCCCGCTCCCCACCTCACCCTCCTTGTTTGCCCCTCGCGCCGCGCGGATCTGCCACCATGGCCGACGGTGCAAGCTCCGGCCACGCCGTGTTCTCGCTGTTCCAACCACCCTCCACCAAAATCGACCACAGGGCCACCTTCCTTGAGTCGTGCTGCCCTTTCCTAGCCCTCACAGTCGCCGTCCTCTCCACTCCCTTCCTCGCCCTTCATCGCTCGCCACTCGTGCCATGTGGAGTCACTGCCATGGCTAAGGAAGCAAGCTCCAGCCATGTTGTCTTCTCATTGTTGCAGCCTCCCTCCACCCAAATTGACCACAGGGCCACCTTCCTCGAGTCGTGTTGCCCTTTCCTCTCCCCTTTCCTAGCCCTCACAGTCGTTGTCCTCTCTGCTCCCCTCCTCGTCCTTCCCCACTCGCCCCTCGTGCCACGTGGAGCCACCACCATGGCCGACGGAACAACCTCCGACCACGATGTGTTCTCGTTGTTCTGGCATCCCTCGGCCCAAATCGACCGCAATGCCATCTTCCTCGAGCCACACTGCCCCTTCCGCACCCCTTTCCTGACCCTTGCGATCAGTAGATAGCATCGCCCGTAGGTGGGCGCCGGCTTTGGAGCCACCTGTCTGCGGGCCGGGCCGCTCTAGGGCGGTCCTGCCCGGCGGTGATTTCTGCGGATACATGCGGGGCCATCTGCTTCTCCCCCGCTACTCCACCATCACCGGCATGCCTCCTCCGGCGGGCATCGATGGTCTACAGCTGCATTCCTATGCACATCCGTCTCCATGTTGTAATGAGCTTTTTTTATGTTGTATTGATGATTTCGAATGTTGCAATGAGATTTTGGGTTGTCGAAAGAGAAGATTTTTGAATATTTTCCATGTCCATGTTTCATGTGTTTTTTGCGGTGTTGTAGTATTACAATATAAGATGTTTCATTTTTTATGTTTCAAAGACAATTTTGGATGTTGTTGCACATGTTTTCTCGATGTTGCAATGCGTATTTTTTAATGTTGCACCGATGTTTTTCGATGTTGCACTTTGTATATTTTTCAATGTTGCGGTACATGTTTTTTTTTTCAATGTTGCACAACATATTTTCCAATTGTTGCAATACATATTTTTTCGATGTTGCACTTCTAAGAACCTAGAACACGGCGGTTTGTTACACAACCGACAATCAGTTTTTTATACTAGTTCAAGCCGTCGATAGTTGATCGAGTAAAAGCTATTGATTGGTGTAAATTGCGTCTATTTTCAAGAGGTATCCCTTTGTCGCCTTTTATATCAAGAAAGGGACCAAGTGGGCTAGCTATGCTTCTAGTCGGATACAAAGAGAGTTTTCCAAGGAGGACTCGAACTACTAAATTTTTGTAGCGATTTGACTAAGTTCTATCGATTACAATCGAAGTCATCATAGCTTTGCTTATGTTGCCTTCTCTAGTTGGTCGTAGCCGTGGGTCGATAGAACCCACGGTCTCGGTAGAGTACTTTGTGAATCTTTGCGTCCATTTTGACCTTTAGAACCGAATAATGGATGTAGGAGTCGAATAAATCAGAGATGGACGGACACGACAACAGCAATAGAGCAGCCGACGAGAAAGAGAGTTGCAAATGGCTTTGGCTGGGGAAGAAGGGTGGTATTCATCCCGGGACCTGTAGTCTTGGTTTGTACTTTCAACCCGAGTACGGTCGGAGCCACCTGCCGGGAAACTTGGGTCTCAACTAGCAGCTACACCCTCACCCCCAAGAAAAAAATGATGGTGTAGCTGTTGGGAAGGGGACTTTAGTCCTGTTCTGAGGCATCAACCGAGATCGCTACATTCTTTAGTCCCGGGGCCAAAATGACCGGGACTAAAGCTCGTACCGAAAGTCCATTCTCTACTAGTGTGAGCAGCAAACACCCTTCGTACAAAAAGCGGATTTGGCGTTCGGAAGGAAGCCGTGTCCGAGAGGCTCTCGGGTGCTAGTTCTACCATAATTTAATAGCAATTTCTACTCGGGATAAAATCTACTTGCAAGATGAGTTAACGCTGACATGTATCGGCCGCGACAATTTATATTCTAACAAATGATACCTAATTTTATATAAATATTTATGCTTTTTATACATTAGATTAAAAAATACAGTATATTGTTTCTAATAATATCAAAGAGAGATCATTTTCTATGGTCCTTCTCTCTCTTCTCGGACTATATGAGTTAATGTTATAGTAGTGTGTTTAATATCCTAAGACGAAATGAAGCGCACACGATCGTAGGAACACTTTTCAATTCAATCCCAATGAAATAGAATCATTGGGTTTACTTCTATTTTCCTTTATCTTTTTGCTTCGGCTATGTTTCACCTAAACACGTGGAGTATGTCGAAGACGTATCTCTTGGTTTGTGGTGTACATGTGTGGAGCTTCGGAGATGGTAGTGACGACAAGGTGAAGGGGCCAAGGAGGACATGCCGGACCGACGGACCCATGAGAGGTTTAGGACGGACGTGAGACTTGGACCGAGGGACCGGATCGCCGGGTGGCTAGCCATGGTGGCTGGCATCTAGAACATCAACGAATGCAAGAGGACGTGGTGGGACCGTGTCGATCGGGTCAAGACGGCGGCGTGCAAGCGAGCGCGGACGGCTTAGATGACTTGGCGACTCGGCCGGCCAAGACAAATGATGACACGTGTCGAGGAGGTTTGATGGTTTGTCCTCAAAACCACAAGCGTGGGTTTCGTGGTTTGGGCCTCAAAACCATTAGTGGCGGGTTTTCGGGTTTGGGCCTCAAAACCCGGGGTGGATGTTCCGGTGGACGGAAGGATGACACATGGCGGCTTCTGGGAGATTGTGTGGAGCGATGCTACAGATGAGGAGGCACGGTGGCCGTCGGAAGATATCCAAGTCTGATCATTATGCCCCTGGCTAAGTGGTTTTGACAATTGTATCAGTAGGGGTAGGATGGTCATTGTGACCAAGACTATAAATAGAGAGGGCAACCCTTCATCTCAGGTTGCCTCTCCAGTTTCTAATTTTAGTTAGTGTTTCCCAGTTTGTAGTTGTTCTGAGTGAGAGAGGTCCAGACAACTATTTTGTGAATCTGTTCGTAGGAAGCACACTCCTCAATGTGTGCCTCTGGGCTTTTGGGGTCAGATCGGTTCAACTGTGTGCTGTGATTTTGCTCTGTGCTTTTGTGTTCTTGTGTCCTATTTTCGCAGCTTTTTCTCCTTCCCTCTTCTAGTGCTCGATTCGTCGTCTATGGTCCATTTCTTTCGATTCTTGTTGCTGCAATCATTCACAACCAAGAACCTAAGAGATTCACCAAAGGAGTTTGGTTGAATCCTCTTGAGTCCACGTATTCAAGCGATTTTGTGTTCGGGTCGTTTTTGGGTAGGGTTTGCACGTGATCTGAGTTTTCTCTCGATTTGTTCCACGAGATCCAAAATTTTCTGTGGGGAAATGGTCACCTACATGTCTAGATTACCTAGACTTAATTTTGTGACCTGAGCCCTTGTTTTGATCGAGTTCTTGTCGATTTTGTGAGTGGGAGTTTGAAAATCGCCTTTAAGTCGTGCGTCTGTTCTTGCTGTCCAGGGGGGGTCACGGACAGTCCGGCTTTTAAGCCCGGACAATCCGGCCTACGGCGGACATTCTGCACCTGGCCCGCAGACAGTCCGACCCTGTAGGTCCCTAGTGGCGAAGGTAAGCAATGGGTAGGGGGTGCCAATGCACCACCCAAAAAATGTAAAAACAGTGAGATTGATTAAAATTCCATCATATATGCACCCCACAAATGACATGCTAATGCACCCACAAGCCAAGTGCACCACCCTATGATTTACTCTTGCTTCACCACCAGTAGGTCCCTGCGTCCGGCAACCTTGCCGAGAAGTCTGTTTTTTTCGAAAGTTATGCGGCGGGACGGTCCGCCCCTGGCGGCGGACGATCCGATGTTCAAACTTTCGGGTGTCCAAAGAACTCGGCGTTTACTTTTGGTTTTCGGATTCTGACCGCCGGACAGTCGGCACCCTCATCCCGAACTGTTCGACGTTCATCGGTCCAACATTTCCAGCGAGGTTCCCAAATCATCTTTTTTTCAGTTTTCTAACCGGCGGACAGTCCGGATCCATATCGCAGACAATCTGAGGTTGGGAAAATTTCGTCGACTTGCGTGTTGTGCTATCTTTTTCTTGGTTCCGCTCGATCTCATGTCAATTTCTTTCCGGTTGATCCGCTGTGACTTTAGGGCAATCTCTAGGTCATCCACCTTGCAATCAAGGTCGTGATCTTACCGTGTTTAAACTTGGTTTGCTTTTTTGAGGGGTTGTGTGAGCTATAAGGTCGATAATTGAAAGAATTTTTCGAGGCTCTCATTCACCCTCTCTGGTCACCGTTTTTGGTCCTTCACCGCACACAACAAGTTAGAACAATAATGGTCCAAGTACACACTACAGAGCTTGATTCCAAAATGTTCCAAAATGAATTTGAAAGCAGTTATATATGGTGGTTGAATAAATGTTTGAATCCTAAAATTTGCCAAGGAGGCTGGATAAAAGTTTTATTTTCCGTTGTAAAATGCACAGACATATTCGGCCAAACACAACTTAACTTCACTACTGAAGCATTTTTCTTTCTTCAGCTGAAGCCCCACCGGTAGCTAACCGGTAAAGCTCAAACTGTTTTAATGACCCATTTGTCAGAACTACACTTTGTTAGAAAATAAATAAATAAATAACCATAATACCCTTTTCGTTTTCTTTTCTTCTATACCTTTTCCACGTCTCCTTCCCACAATCTGTGTTGTCCTGCACCCCCATATATAGGTTGCATTGGGGAAATCCGACTTCCGCTAACAAGGAATGTCGCAGATGCGGGTGTGGGTTGGGCAAAGCCATATTTTTAGCTTATCACCCGTCTATACTCTGTGAGAGCATTAATGTGTGAACCTGTTTGCAAAAAAAAAAAAAAAAAAAAAAAAAAAAACTTTGAACAAAATTGCTTCAAACAGTTCATAAAGCTGGCGAAGATGGGCGAAACAAGGCTTTAGATCAAACACTATAAAACTCGATTTATATGGAGAGAAAAAAGAGCAGATATCAATAATAATTAACTCTGGCCATTGAACAAGCACCACCAATATTATGGAGGGCCTTTTCGGTGTAATGAGCAGTTTTTAATAGAAAAAAAGGGACATGGGCAATGCAATTGCCATCGATGTGTTGGAAATTAGCTAACGTGGGGCAACAAGGGATTATGGGCAACGCAATTGCCATCGACGTGTTGGAAACTAGCTAACGTGGTGGAAGTTGAACCGCTAAACCATTTATGAACTGTTGTATGGAAGTTGAGCCTGTTGCACACGTTTGGGTAGGGCCACATGAAACCATTTAATGTGCATGAGGGGATTTGTCAACGAGCTGTGGTATGGTTCATTAGGGCACTCACAGTGCACTCTATGGTAGAGTCCATAGACATTAATTACAACGCCACATAAACAAATTGTTGATGTGGCGGGTCATTTATTGAGAAAAGAGGGAAGAAAAGCAAGACTGGGAGTCTTGTTTAGACGTCGAATCCTTGTGAACTTCGAGGCCGCAGACTCCACCGAGAGGCGCATCCGTGGATCCCGTACTCCATCGCATGTCGCTATTCCTCCCCCCGCGTGCGCCATCGCCCAAGCCCGGCACTTCCAAAAGTGTTAGCCCCTTCCACGCCCGCCGCAATTCCTCTTCGACAGGGAGCGGCGGCCGCGCCCGACCCCTTCCACGCCCAGCGGCGGGGTTGCTCCGTGCGTGTGTGGATCTCCGCAACAAGCCACCTCCACGGGCGACAAATGCGGGCGGCATAGCCCCTCTTGGCGGCGACCGGGTGACGGCGTCCCCAGATCCCAACCGACATGGAGAGGACGAACATCTTCGCGGAGAGGACGGACATCTTCGTCGCGTGCCGGCACCCCGCTGGACGGGCTCGGCGTCCGCCCGCCCAACACCGCCCCCCGGGAAGTCCGTGTCTACTTCCCCGAGCCCGCCTCTCAATGCCGTGGCTGGAAGCACAAATGCGGCACCGAGGGAGGAAGGCCGCCGCCTGGATGATGGAGGCCCTCCATCATATCGGAGAACTAGTAGAGAGACATGCTGCTAGATCCGACGATCTCTCTCCTATTGTGCAACCACCTCTGTTCCTTTTGCATGCGATGGTTTGTTTGCCGCAAAGAATCCTGATACAAGAGAGAAATTGATGGGTTAATTTTTATTTAGACTCTATGCAAAGAAAACTGCATTGTAAAAGCATTAGAGTCTTGGTACAATATCCTAGGTTATGGACTCTATGGGCAGAGTCGATCTTTGTGAGGAGCTCTTAGAGCCTTGCAGTTCTTCGCATCTAATGGATAACTATCTAGTAGTCGGACTAGACATATGGCTATCTACTAGTCGGATTGGTCATTAGACTATCTGCACTAGTTTGCTGTAAACCTTCCTGGAAGCTTTACCGTTGCCTTGTACAGAAAAAATTGTCTGCAGTGGCTTACTGGGAAGCACTCTGCATAGGTTCGGTTACGGCAATCCTAGCGCCTGTCACCACGCTTCCAGGGGCCACGGTAAGTGCCATGTGAGGCAGAGGACAAAGATGTGATGGCGGGCCCTACTACTTTGCATAACAAAAAAATGATATAACTTATAAACCAGAAAACCAAATTAAATTCTGATTACACCATTAAATTTGTTTCAATAAATCCTTCAAAAACTAGATCTCACATGGATATATTTAGATAAAGTTATAAGTGGACTCCACTAATGTTAGTCGGTATAGAGTAGAGATATAAAGGAGTGATGGGTGCGGGAGAAAGTGTCGTAAACGAGGGAATCTTGATGACTAGGATGTATAGAGAAGGTAAATAGAGAACATGAGTGCGGATAGTCTAAATTTTTGTGTGCCCTGTAAGAACTCCGTGTGTTCAGGTGCTGCGACAACTATGTAATAATGGTCTGATTCTACATTATATAAATGAAACCACATATTAACTATATCATTTAATAAAAAAAGTGCATACATGGACTTCAAACTAATAATTCAGCGGTGTTGGAAAAAATAGCCTGTCCCATATAAAGATTCAATCTATGCATCATATCGCTGCTTATATCTTTTAATTTGGACTGTGTTTTGGTTAAGCACATACAGCGCGCTATATCGTGTGTTCTCCAAAGCCACAACTTGGCAGCTGTGCGAGCCAGACGATCTCGCATGCACATGGATGACGTACACCTTGATGACAAGAACCAAATTAAAAGAAAATGTTGATGGGTCTTGGAATTAGACAGAGATCCATCGGTTTCACGGGTGGCAGTCACTACACACGTGGGATAGATAGATAGCAGGCGAACGTATTATACAGAGCCACATGGAGTACGGAGTACTCTATGATACTCCTACATGATATACATTTGTGGACTAGCTTGTAGGCCGAGTACACCTCACATGCAGGTTTTTCATGCAATATATATAATACAGGCACCACAAATTATCCTAGCGGATTGTGCGTACGTACTTTTATATGAGCGGTCGATCTGCTGTATATATAGTGTGTTCTTTGATTCGCCGGTAGATCGTGCTATTCAGCACTCTGTTTTTGTTTCCCATGCGTGGCTGCCGCGCTTGGATCCATGACTTCTTCCATTCAGAGGACAGCGTACAGCCAGCCACACGCGTACGTATCGCTGGCCTGGGGTCATCGCGCGTATACGTGTGGATTTCAACACTGGCTGGCACTGTCATGACGTGCCGCTCGCTAGCTCCTCTTCCCTTCCCTGCCATGCACGGCTCCACCGGCCAGTCTCATGTCTGGGGATTCCCATCACACCATCACCGTCGGCTTGCTTATCAGCCGGCCGGCAGCAGTAATGCCGCGGCCGGCCTTTCTGGAAGCCTGGCCCTGGTCGGGTCGCAACACAAGACGAGACGACGGTGACATGCATGCGCAGCAACGGGTACGCGCTGTTGGTTCTCCGTTCTTCAGTTGGTTGCACCGTAAAATGGTCAAAACATTGAAGCTAGTTTTCTGTAACTTGCAGGATCGATATGTAGCAGCGAATCAAACTGAGTCTATTGTTTTATTAAAAAAAGTAACATTTACTTGCGTAACGGTAACGATCGAGATGCATAGAATTTGGACGTACAGGGGAGACCAAGATCATCAAATCAAGATAAATATATGGTATGGGCAATTGAAAGAGAGCCGAAAGCAACCGCAGCAATTCTTTGTTTTGAAGTATGCTGTCGTTGTCGAATTTGATCTTTTGAGACTTGTAATATTGATTATTTCTGTAGGCATCCATGACATTCTACTTTTATATTACTTGCTTGTGTCCACCCTTCAGACTGCATTTGTTGTTGCATTATAACAAGTTTTTTGTCCATCTGCTGATCTGGAACCATTTAGAAACCACCAATAATTAACGGCTGATTTGTGGTGTGAGCTCATATGGCAGTCTGCTGTGTAGCGGCCGGCTAATAGAGGCAATGGCGTGGAAACCGCTAATATATGGGCTCAAGGTACGAATTGGGACGATGATTCTTTTTTTTTTTTTTTCAATGAATTGGTTGTGGTACATCTAAAATGGCGATCATTTATTGGACGACATATGAAATGGTTGAAAATTGGCCACTAGACAGCGCGCCCCAATTTCAACAAGTCAAGGTGAGAGAAACTTTCACAATTGGCCTCGGGTGCCCATGAGCCCACACTTGGGTCCGACCCAACCTGGTCTGGTTGGACTAGTTGCTATAACCGGCCCGGACCTGACCCTTAGGGTTACGTCCACGTGTCACTTTCCCAAACTCCCCGTCTCACTTCCCCGTCTCACTTCCGCCACCGTCCACCCCACTCTACTCTTTGCTCGCCACGCCGCCGGCGACTCTCGCGTGACCACCGCTGTTGAGACCTCAAGCCTCAGCCATAACCCGCCATGGGGGCTAAGAATCTCGAGCACCCCCAAGAACGCGAAGATGATGTCCCCGCGGGAAGAATGCGCAGATGTTCTAGGTCTCTGCCTAGGGTACCTGGATAAAATGGATCTCAACAGGGTGGGATTTCTTGAACTCGTAATCTTTCAATTTGAATGCCTGTGGATGTGTTTGAAAGGTTGAGGTTTGAATTCATTTAGTTTGGTTCTTTCCTTTTGCTTTGATTTAGGATGGAATCCGAGCACCGCATATAGGTTGGCAATTACAGTTTCTTCCTATGTAGAGCAAAGACCTGAGGCGCTCCCTGATTATTGTTACAAACCTTGGAAATCTGAGTGCTTGACAACTCCTCAAGTGAAGTTAGATATATTGCGGAGAGGTCCTCATAAGCCTCATGGGCTGGGTCATATAGACCTATATTTAGACTTTGTTAATACCCACCTTCAAACTCAAGGTGGAAGCGGAGGATTCGAAGCATTGAGTTTGATCAAGTGAAGCCGATGTTGCTCCCGAGTTTGTGCTTTAGTGAAAAAATCAGCCAATTGCAACTCTGAAGACACATACCGGAGAGATATAGTTTTCTGTTGACAATGATAACGAGTAAAGAAGGCATCCACACCAATATGCTTTGTAAGTTCATGCTTCACAGGATCATTGGCAATTTGTATGACCCCCTGTATTATCACAAAGAAGAGGTGTGGCAACATCACAAGAAACACCAAAATCACTCAACAACCATCGAAACCATACAATCTCAGCAGTAGTAGTTGTAGCGAGAGCTCGAAGTTCGACATCTATACTAGAACGAGATACAACTGCTTGTTTCTTGGACTTCCATGCAATAGGAGAAGAGCCAAGAAGAATGTAGTAACCCATGATGGAACGTCGATCATTCGGGTCACTTGCCCAAGTGGAATCCGAGTAAGCATGGAGCTGAAGTGGACTGACACATGCGTAGAATAAACTCTGAGATGATGTCCCCCGTAAGTATCGTAGCACACGAAGTAAATGTCCAAAATGAACAGAAGTTGGGGCACAAACGAACTGACTAAAAATATGGATGGCACGAGCAATACCATGCCTGGTGACGTTAAGATAAACAAGGCTACCCACAATATGTCGATATCTTGAGAGATCCGCAAGAGGTACCCCATCAGTGAGTCAAAGCTGCAAGAGAAGATCCATAGGTGTAGCAGCAATTCGGTTACCAGTGATACCTAAGTGAGCAATAAGATCATGTATGTACTTAAACTGAGAAAGCTAATATCCCTTGGTAGATCGCTTGACCTCAATGCCCAAGAAATAACTGAGAGGACCCAAATCAGACATCTAAAATTCAGCACTAAGTCATTGCTTCACATAAGAAATGTGATCCTCATTATCACCCATAATCAGCATATCATCAACATATAGAAGAAGTAATGTACGACCACGCGGTGACAAATGAATAAATAATGTCGAATCATGATCACTAGGTGAAAAGCCAAGAGCCCGTATGATAGACACAAAACACTCATGTCAAGCACGAGGGGCCCGCTTAAGGCCATATAAAGCCCGACGTAGATGACAAACATATCCCCAAGGAGCAACGACACCGGGGGTGATTGCATATAAACTTCTTCGACCAAATCTCCATTAAGAAAGGCATTCTTAACATCCATTTGAGATATAGGCCAAGAGGAAGAGGTAGCCACTACAAGTAATGTACGAACTGTCATCATTTGAGCAATAGGTGCAAATGTCTCCTCATAATCCAAACCTTGGGTTTGATGAAAACCTCTGGCAACAAGACGGGCTTTATATCTTTCTATAGAGCCATCAGACTTGGTCTTAACTTTAAATACCTACTTAGATGTAATAGATACCATGTGTGATGGTAATGGAACAAGATCCCAAGTGCCTTGACGATCAAGGGAGATAAGTTCCTTAGACATAGCGAGCTGGCATTCTGGAATACGAGAAGATCTTGATACGTGGATGGCTCATCAACAATACCATTCACATTGGGAAACCCAGACTTTTCTGCAAGATGAATAGAGCTATGATCTCGAAGATTATATCATGGATCGGCCTATAACTCATTAGCAACAATAGATGACTCATCAATGGTATTATTTTTAGAATCATCAACAATGGGCTCATTTGGACTAGCCGAGGTGGTAGAATTAGAAGGAAGTTGGATGGGGTTTTTAGGACGACGACTGAAAACACATGTAATAGGTGGTTTAGAAAAAGGGTGAGGTGGTAAAGGTGGAGTTGTTGTAGGAGGTAAAGGTGACGTGATGGAGATAGGAGTAGAAGGTGTGAAGGCGTGAGGGGTTGAAGGTGGAGTTGTTGTAGGAGGTAAAGATGGCACGATTGAAATAGGAGTAGAAGGTGTGCAGGCATCATCACCAGATGAAAAAGGAGGAAAACACAAAAAGGAGGTGGACTCTATGGGGGGATACAAGGACTTGGTGGATGGGTTATAAAAGAAAGGACGATCCTCAACAAAAGTAACATCATGAGAGATACGTATGCGATGGGAAGAAGGGTCACAACATCAATAACCCTTATGATCTTGACTATACCCCAAAAAAACAGACTAAACTGACTGAGCAGATAACTTCGTTCGCTCACGAGGTGCAATCCGAACATGGCATAGGCATCCAAAAACACGAAGATGATTATAGCTATGAGGAGTTCCAAAAAGAACTTCACTAGGACACTTGCCAAACAACTTAGATGATGCTTTCCTATTAATAAGATAAACAGATGTAGAAACAGTTAAACTATGTTGATATTTATTTTAAGCCCTTATTTCATGTATAGTTGACTATTAATGTTATGCAGTAGTAGGTGTTAGCAAACTCCCCAAAGCTTACCTTTTGCTAGTCCCTTAGCAAAATTAATTTATACTTAGAGTTGGATCAGGAGTTGCTACAATGCTTTCACACCTCAAAAGTACACATGCTTTCAAACAAAATTTCTCCTACTTAATCGAATAAACCTTACCAACTTTCAACTCACCCATATTACCTTTAACCATGGAGTTTATAGTCTTTTCTTAGGATCTTGGGCAATTGAAAGATAGAACAATCAAGTCAAGCACCATGTGTCAAACTCTTCGATCAACCTTCATCCTAGAGTTTTTGCAAGTTTTCAAAATAAAACTCAAAGTTCCTTTTGTATGACCCTCTCAAGTCTCTCATTTGTGGCATTTGTGGATCCTCACTAAGGCAATAAGGTTGTTTTTCCTTTCTCTCATAATATGTGGTATGTTTGGAATAAGGCAGTAAGACACTATGCCTTCTCTCTCTCACCCTATATCTAAGGCTTATATGTGGAGTTCATGATAGGGTCCGCCCGATCTTCCGTGAGGTACGTGGTAAATCGATTGGTGGAGAACTCGACGTTGACGGTCCAACTTCGAATCAACACAAACTCGACCCTGCAACCGCTACACCACTGCTCCAATGGTTATCAACCAAGCACGACTTGATTGACCTCGCCAAGAAGGCTTTCCTGCCAGCGAATCGAGAACACAAACAAGAACAGTTAAGAACGCAATCTGAATATTGCAAATATGATTGAAGAATTGAGATGATGGTGTTCAAGTTCAGATCACAAAAGGACTAATCACCACAGGTGTGGAGAACAAGAACAGGGGCCCTGGATTACTGTAAGCGGAATAATCTTCACGGTTACAATGAATCAATCAAGTTTCTCGATGGAAAACTCAAACTAAACAAAACCCGAGTGACTAGCAGCGGCAGTGGCTGTGTTTATAGTCTAAGACGCGACCTAGGGTTGAGGGCGGCTAGGGGTTGGGCGTCCACAACTTGGGCTTAAGGCCCGACACGATACATGACCAAATTGGCCCAAAATAGGTGACGCAGCACCTTGCCGGGGTCACACAGAATGATACACGGGCCATCTGGAGCTGGGACCAGATCCAAAACGATGGCGTCGTCGTCCCCTTTCCATAGAGTCCAAGATCGCCCCGTTTCGATATCGTATGAGAGAGTTACGACCGAAACATTGACGACGTGTCTGCTGAATCCGAGGGTGACGTGGCAGTTGAGTTGGAGATGAGTTGCAACTTGGGGAAGACCGTGGCGTAGGCGTGTCCATCATGGTGATGTCCTCATCATCCTCCCCTTCTTGAATTGGAGTCGTCCTCGACTCCATCTTGGCGATGTCCTCATCATCCCCTCCTTCTAGAATTGGAGTCTCCATCCCATCATGAACGAACTCCTGCAAAAGGTTAGTGACAGCAGGCAATGCACAAGACATAATAGGTTGAGAGAACATAGTATAACATGGTGCATTAGGATTATCACATAACTCAGCAGTAGTAGAAGTTGTAGCAAGAAAAGCACCCCCATTTAACTGAATCCCATTATTTTTAGCAATGTCTATTGGAGGTTTATTTTTAATCCCTTGAGCATGTTTAACAATATCCATAGGAGACAAAGGCAGCAATGTAATTTTCTTGTCCTTATGCATAAAAGTGTATGTATTAGTTCTACCATGGTGTGAAGCATCATTATCAAATTCCCATGGACGACCCAATAAAATGGAACAAGCTTGCATAGGTACAACATCAAAATCAGCAGTATCATGATAAGAGCTTGTGAAAAAGCTAATGCGTGCTGATTTGGTTACCTTAGTCTTACCACTATTGTTGAACCATTGAAGTTTGTATGGATAAGAGTGTTGTCGTGTGGTCAAGCCAAGCTTCTCGACCAAATCTTCACTCACCGGTTGTTGCAACTCCCGCTATCAATGATGGTGAGAACACGACAACCCCGCACAACAAGATACATGTGGAACAAATTGTTGCTTACCGATCTTCTTGTCTTCCTCTTGTGCCACACGAGAACTCAAGACACGTTGCACAAGGAGGTTAGGATAGCCCGCGGTGGCAGCGGCGGAGTCAATGGCGATGGCCGCTTCGTTCTCGGCATCCTCCGGCCGCATGAATGTTAGCAGCAAGGGCTAAATCATCTTCAACATCACTAGTACTTACATATCCATCCTCGGTAGCAATGAAGGCGCGTTTGCTAGGGCATTCCCATGCAATATGTCCCATGCCATGGCAGCGGTGGCAAGTGATTTTGGAGCTAGAGGAGGATGAGCTAGTAGAAGCACCTGGAGTGACACCTTTCTTCGGAAGTGGGTTCTGCAAAACAATAGATTTGTTTACCTCGGAAGAAGGTGCGGCGGAGGCATCAATGTAGCAAAGAGGGAACTTTGGCGTCTCATGTGTGGAACGCTGGCGATGAGAATATCTCCCATCGTTGGACCGGAAAGATTGTTGTTGACGGCGCCCCCAGTACTTCACGTTCGCCTTAACAAAGAAGATGATACAATCGAGAAAATGTAGTCCAATCTTTATAATCAAGAATATCCCGGATTTCACGATTTAAACCACCAAAGAATCTAGCACAAGTCTGTACATTATTTTCTTGGACACCACAACGTGCTAAACCAATAAGCAAAGTTTGATAGTATTGTTCCACACTCTTATCACCTTGTTTTAAAGTTTGCAGTTTCAAAAGCAAATCACGTTGGTAATAAGGAGGAACAAAATGAGATTTCATGCGTCGCTTTAAATCATTCCAAGTTTGAGGTATAGGAGGAGCATTACGAACATCGCCAGGATTACAAAGGTCATGCCACCAAAATAAAGCAAACTCAGAAAACTCGCTAGTAGCAAGCCTAACTCTATGCTCCTCGGGAACTCTATGAGATGAAAACTTTTGATCAACGAATTTCCCAATTTAAATATACCTCGGGATCAGCATTACCAAAGAAATTCAGGCAAGGAGAATTTAACCTTACTAAAAGGATCATTATTATTATTATTACCTCGGTTCACGATTACCTCCCATACCACGGCGATTACGATGAAGACGGTCCACATCACGATCAAAAGCGGCGCCATCATCAAGATCAGCACCATCGCCGCCGAGATCACCAAAATCATCCTCATTAGGATGTGGACGCCAGACCACGGCGTTGCTCAACATGTTCAATCCGAGTCATCGAGATTGGTAAAGTTGCGTTGCATCGCCTGGAATTGATGTGTCATGTACGTCTTGTTGTCGGCTAGGAGTGTGGTCACCGCCTTGACACACACTCATTGAAGTCCGTTGGAGAGGTCGCTGGTTCACCCACCGCTCCCGACATGGTTAGTAAACAAAGAAAGAGACAACAACAAAGTATTATCCCTAACAACTAACACGACCGAAGGTGGTGAAAGTGGTGGTATAAGTGAAATGCAATATCAAAACGTCTTACCACGTCTTGCAAGTATTCTTACCAAAGCCACACAGGTGGTACAATAAGTCGGCGGCTTGTGGTGTAAAGGTTGCAGAGGAACCTGTCTTTGACGAAAGAAATATGTGGAGCTATAGGAAGGCACACAATATGACAAAGAAGGATTAGCAAATAACGAAATCGAGATTAGCAAGTGTTCAATCTGGATCCAAAGTACAAGTCACAAATGCTGGCTAAGACGTGCCTAATCGTGAGCGCAACAAGATGAAACAAATGAACAATGGAGAACAGCAAGATAGAACAAGCGCATACCACAAAGAAGCACTATTTCGTCTTTTTCTCGGATTTTTTACGTCCGCAGTATCACAAAAATTTTTTATTTTTCTATTTTTTTTTTGATATTTTTCCTGGAACAAGGATCACCAAATAAGGAAAATCACAAGAAGGATCACCTATAACAGAGGTGATATGCGGCCTATAGAAAATCAACAAGATCTCTGAAAAGCGTGTGAAACTCTTGACAATTTTTTTTCTTTATTTTCCTGATTTTTTTTGGCACTTTTGCCGGACCCCAATAGGCCTTTGGCATATTGTTTTTGCCGAAATCGAATCAAGAATCTCCACAAAAATTTCAGATTTTTTGGACAATCGAGCGCGAAAAGTTGTGGCCGTTTTACTGAAGGTACCTCAAAATGTGGTGTTCGGAAACTCCGAAAAGCACGAATCGGGCGGCGGCATTAGGGCAAAGCGTCCCTAAACTCCAACACCGAACACACGATCAATCTCCCCTGTCAAGAAGAGTAATAGGTATGTGCCGATGATGTAAGGAGGGCTGCGGTGCGAGAGAAAATTAGGCGGTACCGCAACCTAACTAGGGTTTCTTGCCGGCAAATGAGAGATCACACAAGGCGGCTAGCGATGGCAAGTCGAGTAATGTGGTGGAATCGACTTGTTGTATGGGAGTGGTGGATTGGATAGCGGCGGAAACACAAATCACAGCGACGAGCGGTTGAACTACGACGCGAACACAATCCTAATCCAGCAAATAGACTCGACCACGGACACAAACTCAACAACGCAATCTAAAAACGAAATTGCAAGGCACAAAGGGTGATAGGACAGCAGTGAAACGAAATATTTTTGGGCTTTTTGTGGACTCTAGGTGATGAACAAATATGTATGAATCTAAGGCAAACGACATAATACCTCGCGGTAAACCTGGAAATTTGATACCAACTGATAGGGTCTGGCCCGATCTTCCGTGAGGTACGTGGTAAATCGATTGGTGGAGAACTCGACGTTTAACGGTCCGCCTTGAATCAACACAAACTCGACCCTGCAACCGCTACACCACTGCTCCAATGGTTATCAACCAAGCACGACTTGATTGACCTCGCCAAGAAGGCTTTCCTGCCAGCGAATCGAGAACACAAACAAGAACAGTTAAGAACGCAATCTGAATATTGCAAATATGATTGAAGAATTGAGATGATGGTGTTCAAGTTTGGATCACAAAAGGACTAATCGCCATAGGTGTGGAGAACAAGAACAGGGGCCCTGGATTACTGTAAGCGGAATAATCTTCACGGTTACAATGAATCAATCAAGTTTCTCGATGGAAAACTCAAACTAAACAAAACCCGAGTGACTAGCAGCGGCGGTGGCTGTGTTTATAGTCTAAGACGTGACCTAGGGTTGAGGGCGGCCAGGGGTTGGGCGTCCACAACTTGGGCTTAAGGCCCGACACGATACATGACCAAATTGGCCCAAAATAGCTGACGCAGCACCTTGCCGTGGTCACACAGAATGATCCACGGGCCATCTGGAGCTGGGACCAGATCCAAAACGACGGCGTCGTCGTCCCCTTTCCATAGAGTCCAAGATCGCCCCGTTTTGATATCATATGAGAGAGTTACAACCGAAACATTGACGACGTGTCTGCTGAATCCGAGGGTGACGTGGCAGCTGAGTTGGAGATGAGTTGCAACTTGGGGAAGACCGTGGCGTCGGCGTGTCCAGCATGGTGATGTCCTCATCAGTTCATAGGTGGGAGAAAACTAAATCTACTTACTAAGCATATATTGTAAGGTCAAGCAATGGATCCAAAGTCACGAGTCATACTAATCAAGAGATGCATGTGTATGGTGTAGTAGAATGAATATGATGGTAGGTGTATGAGGCAAATGTTATGAAAGCCTAATTTGACTTTGCTCCTGTAGGAAACATATCTCCCTTTCTAGGACTGTGAAAGTATTTGGAGAACCTGGGTTGTATACTCTTTCTTTTTTTTTTCTTTTTCTTTTACTTTCTTTTTCATGGAGACACGGGCATCTAAGTACCCATTGTTTAATATCGAGACACTTATCCATTTTTTTAACTCTCCTTATTCTATTTTTTCTTTTCTTTCTCTCTCTTTTTCAATTTTTTTTCTTTTTGACTATACATCCCAAGCCTCCTTTTGCAATAAACTTATAGAGAGAAAGAAACAAGAATAAAGGAGCTTTATGATGTGTTGGCTAAGTGGATATGTGTGGAGAATAATTTTGGTTGCTCTCTCCCAGGGTAGGAGTAGAACATTTTTGGTGGAAATATTTGGTGGATACGTACTTCCAGGGTAGAAGTAGCATAAATGCAAGTGGAATAGAGTGGAGTGTAGTGGAGTAGAGTGTGTGCATGAGTAGCCTATGACAAGTTTCTAAGGGTCGACACAGATTGACTAAACTCAACGGAAAGAAAGCAGCCTATATATATCGAAAAGGGGTTTTTTCTAATCTAAGGAGCATGTATATATGGCTGTGGTAGGAATTTCAACACTCTGTCATACATGAACTCATCATGTGGGCTTTTAATTTTTAAAAGATAAATCTCCAGAAATCTAGTGCCACTAGGAGTAAGATAAATAGCATCTCAAACTCTCATATATCATATCTATCAATCACCTAGAGTTTAGAGCAAGCATTTGTAACCCACGTGTTTTAGGTTCGAGCAAATCTCAAGTCAAAGTAGTTAAATTAAAAGCTCTAGAGAAATTAAATTTGAAAGGTAGGTACTTGAAAGGAATTACGATAACTATTCATCATCTCCATGCCTAGACATTATCTTTAGTTTATTCTCACACTCTAATAAAGACTTTTAATAAAGATTATATGGACTCTTTATTTGGTTATTTTGGTTATGCATCTTTTTGTTCCTTTCTAATAAAGCAAACAAATCTAGCTAATCTTAAATAAGATAGAGAGATACTTATCTGGATACATGGGGGTTGCCCTTCCCCAAGCTGGATGTTGACATAGTCTTTGATGTTCTTGTGGCCTGTTGCTTTGTCCATCCACTTTTGTTTGACACTCTTGCTTCTTCCTCAAATAGACATAGCATAGGTCCTTTCCTCAAGCAAAATATTAGTGGACACATACCCGGGGAATACAACAAGTTTGAAGTAGGGGTTGTTGTCCAAAGTTCATATGATCTCATCTATGCCGATGAAAAGATGATTCTTTACCTTTTAGCACGGATTTTTATTCATCATGTCTTATAACAGATATTGTTTGTGGTTGCACTCTACCATGGCTCAAGGCAAAGGTAATTTGTAGCAAAAGACAATGCGAATGATTTGATATTTATAGTTCTTCCATCAATGATGAATGAGTCGTGTCTTTTGCGTAAAGTTGTTAGAGTTCATCATATGCCTTGCTTCATCTTTGATATGAGTTCATCTCTTGACTTACCCAAATTGGATTTGAGATTTTCTCGCAGGGGGTTAGTCCAACACAATAACTAAAGTCTACACGCAAGCAATTTTTAGTTCAATAACCAAACTAGACTCCACGTCTAATTTAATTAAGGAAGGCTATTTAACCTAAGCACCACGCTTAATTTAAAAGCCAATGGATGATAGGTAGCATGATAGCACTATAGCACTATAGAGATTTAATCAAATAGAGATGAGAGAGCATGATCATGGTGAGATTTGTTTTTCTTTAAGATGCAAACAACATGGATGTATGCAAAGAACTAAATATGCAATGGATCTACTATGAGAAAACATAAACTAAGTGGAGTGAATGCATGGATCAAAGTAAACATGCAATAAAATGCAAGAAATTAAATGATAACTACTCAATCAATTTATAGTCTCAATTAATCATACTTACCACGATGTATTCTATGTACGTCACTTGAGATGTGTGCATTGAATTCTTATGATGGTGACTTCTTTTCCAATCTACATATGGTTAGAATATAGTTCTATATATATATATATATATATATATATATATATATATATATATATATATATATATATATATATATATATATACTATTTGGACCCCGGGGTCCAAACGTTTTTTTTTACGGCCGGTTGAACCAAACCCGCCGGGTCGAGATGATTCTGCATTTTTTTTGAATTCAAATGAATTCAAATTTTCCAATTCATCGGTAAAAATCCGGTTTCGAAGCGGTATGTAATTTATACCTACATTTGGCGGTATAAATTAAAACCGCCCGGTTTGAGCGGTATATAAATTAAAAATCCGCTAGGAGGCAATGGGCCTCGATGGGCCTTGACGGGCGGCCCGCGCGCTTTTTTTTTCAAACTTCAATTCAAATTTTTTATACCAAACGAACTCAAATTTGAAAAAATGTTGCACCGTTGGCTTCTATAAATCGCAAACTATTTTACGATATTTTTTCCACGATTTTTTCAATTTTTAGATTTTGAATTTCAAATCTTTTTACCGGCCGGTCCGGATTTTTCCCCGGAAACCGACCGGTATAAAAACCCCGGGTCCAAATGCATTCGGACCCCGGTGCCTCGCCAAGCCAGCCAAGCCCTCCCGAAGGCCTCCCGAAGAGGAGCCGTACATCGAGCCGATAGACTCCCGTCCCCCGTCCATCCCCTGTTTCAGTAGTGTCTCAGGCCGACTTTTTTTTTTTTCCTGATATTTTTTTCTCGGCAGTTTCTCAAGCCGATTCTTTTACTCGGCAGTTTCTCTAGCCTATTTTTTTACCGATTTTTTTTTTTGCCGCCTGTGAGACTCGCGTTGCGAGTTGTCTATCCGTTTTTTTTTTAAAAAAGTGGAGCTCACGTTATAAATAAAGATTGACTGGCTGGATTTTTTATTGGTCAAGTAATCTATACGTGTTAGGTTTGCAAGCCATGGAAATCGTATTTCAATGGCCATTTGATTAGCACAATTATTTTGAACCACAAGGAGACCGAATTTCATTTTTTTACTACTCACGAGCAATTTAATTACAGGAGTTTGAAATTCAAAGCAAAAACTCCTCTAACCAGGAACAAAGAACATATATTGAGGACAATTACATCATGACGTAAATTTCAGACTTTACATCAAAGTAATAATTTAATGATCCTAACTCATTTCAGGCAAAAACAATGTCGAGTTGGAATATAAATATCTAGATAAATATCACTAGCAAGAAACACTCCATCCATTCCATGATCGTCCTATTTTTCTTTTTTGATAAAGTTCCATGATCATCTAATTCGGTTGGTCGTCACTTTCAATGCCCTTTGCTTTGACCCACACGTACACCTTGGCCATCACCCCCTTCTCATTCAGAATTTGAATCTTCATGGCCATCACGTCTGTCACTACAAAAAAGACCAAACAATGAGTCACTTTGGTTGACAGATTAAAAAACAAAATTTGAATAAATAAAGTCTCTAACTGCTTGGATAGTTGGCTTTCAATCAATTTGACTCAACTGTAGCTGCAATGATGATCAAGTTCAAGTCTTAATTTGTAATGCTTATGCATCAAGAAAAAGAAGAGATACTTCCCAACAGTCATAACCAGAAGTCTTTACATTAATTAGTTTGTGCTCCTGATCAGCACACATAAATTAGTAGTAGAAATAAACAAATCATAGAAGAAAATTTGGATAGGAAGGTAAGAAAATAAAGCTGAATCACTCCTTTTAGACATGCTAGAAAGTACTAGTTGCATCAATGATTCCTTGTGTACTAAACCATGTATGCTGCTGAAAATAATGTCTTTGGCCACTGAAATTAAACTGAAGCTTGCACACATCATCAGTACCAAATTGAATCTAATCCACATTACTATAGAATTTTGAGCTGAACATACAATTTAGATCAGGATTACCAAATTGAATCTAATCAACATTACAAAAATAATTGTCAACTACATCATAAATCACCGACCAACAGTTGACCACTCATCAATGAAGCATACTACACAGCTATAGAGATTTGCTATTTAAATATAGTAGTAACACCAAAAGTCATAGAGAACCAAAAAATTTAGGCAGTGAAGAACAAGTATAGTGAACCAAAAAACTTAACTAGTTGAAATCATAGAGATTCATAAAGAATCCTACAAAATTCCAAACACAAACATCCATGTGCAAGATTCAAAAGTCTTTAGCTTCTGATAAAAAGTGCAATACAAGCTCTCAAACAGCCTCTTCAGGTTGAGAGGCATGCTATAAAGCAGGTGCTGACCAGCATCCATCAACCAACCGAATGGAAAAAAGGGTCTATGCCATTTTTTTTTAAAAAAAAACATACCACAGAAATCACATTCCGACATTATAAGTCAGACATCAAGTACCAAGGCATTCTATCAGTTGTAAATAAAATGCATGAGGTAAGTGATTGCTTCTCTAAGGAGATAAATTCAATAGACAATAGAAGATAAAATGATGTGCAATATATTTTTTAGGTTTTTCTAGTTCATAATCTGATCAAGAGGTGACCAACAAGGCACCATTTACTGGTAGGTTGGTGCGCAAAGGCGCGCTAAGTTGGAGGCAGGATCTGGTTGGACGAACAGATTTCATTTCGGTACATAGACCACAGGAAAGAAATGTGGCAATTGAACTAAAATAGCATGACACACATTAGAAGAACCATATGAATTTAAACATTGTTATCACAGGGAAATGACCAAGGATAAGTATACATATAATAAAAAAAGACAGAAGGTTACTGCAATTTGTTCTCTGAACAGGTTAATCCAGACTGTAAAGGTTATTCATGCATTACAAGAATGGAAATACAGGTAATATTGGCCAACGTGCCATGTGAAAGAATTTGTTACGGTTTTGAAAACTGAATGTAGGAGGATTCATTTCCATCTAATTAATAAAGTTTTTTTAATTCTTTAGGCAAGGTAGATATTACTGGTTCATGAGAACATAAGCATGAGAACCAAAAAAAAAAAGTGATGGCACATTGCTGCAAGTGCCTATTAGCGATAGTGCCACCCTACGCAACTGCAGATGCAAGTTAACCTCAAAGACAGGTTCAAAAATAGTTCACCTAGCATGCAAGAACATGCAATAAGTACATATAGAGGAGAAACCAAGGAATTTACTCAGAAAAATTAATACCAGCTTTTCGCGAATGCATTTCGTCTATGCCTGCCGCTTTATCATGCAGCAGCATACAGTTCTACCAAATGCAGGTTCCGCAAAGTCCGTATGCAATATGCAAGTGCACAAATTAAACACAAACTAATTAGTTATGTACATAAGTAAAGACTAGAAGTATTAACTAATTCCTACAATCACTAAATCTAGGACTGTTGATTGACTCAGAACACCAGCAGGTTTTCCCACTATGTGCAACCATGAAAGGAGCTTGTCAGATTAATTTCAGGGATGCATACAGAACTGATGGCACTATTCATTATGAGTTCTCTAGACATTCTCTATACAATTGTTCATGCAAATAATTTGTAACTTCATATGTAAGAAGAGTACCTATTGGCTGTTTAGTTCACAATAAGGGAAATTTAGGATGGTTAAGAAAAAAAAATGACATGTACAGTAGGTCCTAGGATTCATTCCATTTGTGTCCTGATTTTTCAAACATGTGGGGTCATTTGTAGTGCTATAAAAATTTGTCAGAATATCTAAACCAAGAGGAAAACAGGATTAGCTTGCAATCAAGAATCTCCTGTAAAATAAACAGAAATCGAATACACAATTATAGACTGTAGGACATGAAATTATCTCTGATTTCTCTAGAACAGGCAAATTACGACAATTAGCTGCATACAATACAAACTGATTGTGCCCAGTCCAGCAGTATACACTTCCATTAGCTCCTCACCTACTAGAATCAATATTGATAAGCAAAGAATAATGTTTATAAAAGGATACAATCAAAAGCATAGGGTGAATGTCACAGCCAAAGAAATTTTATAGACGTTCAAGGAGCTCATCCAAGGGAGCTTGAGTTGCTTTTCTAGATCACAGCTCGACTTATATTGTGGCGATAAATCAAATACTAGTAATAGTAGTGTTACTACTAATGGTTCTAAGCCCTCTAATTTTGCACATCATCAGAAGGAAATTGAATGGGACATATAGGTCTGAAGGGATTAGCACCGTACAGGGTCAAAATCACCTGGATCTTGAAGGAGACACCATCGTCGCAGCTGATAAGGGCAAGGCTGCTGCCGTTGCAACCAGGAGGATCAAACCGACATACATTCCCACACAACCTGGTTTGATTTGCAGCATCAAAGAAACTAGCAGTTGTGGTAGTAAAATAGTTAGTCAAAAGAAAATATTGAGAATTGCCATTGGTAAACGACATAAATTACTACTACTAGATGTAGAGTGCCACAAAATATTATCACTATCAGAGAGAAATCACAAGGAAAAATTGAGATTCAGATCTGACTAAAAAATCATACAAAAACTGAAGCAGGGATGCAAACCTAATTGCACAAATCAAATCACGGACCTATCTGCACATAATTCCCTAATCATTGGTAATATTAAACAAATTGAAGATGGCATTAGGAGCGGGAATGCAGAGGGGATTCCGTTTGCTTACCGTTTTTGAGGCACCGTCGTTGAGGAGGGTGCAGAGGCCGAGGTGGGGCGAGTTGGCTGGTGCCAAAATTATTATAAATAATACAAAGTCAACATTCCCACGCCACCTTGCTTGTACCACCAGATACAAAGGTTTGCAACAGTAAGATAATTTTTTGAATGCACACTAAATAATGCAAATAGTAGTTCTAATGATAATACAAAGAGAACAAAAGCAAGAATAAGCATATATTTAAAGAAGAGTACGCTACATAGCACAAGAATGCAGAAGTACGTTCTGAATCCCCTACTCACACACCCAATGAATTAATATACCATTCCCTAATGATATAATTTGGTTAACTAATCTTGTGTCGTGAGCTTTGTTGTTACACCATCGCATACAAATTCAGAAACAACCATCTCATACAAATTCAGATTGTTTTTCCTTACCTGCTCCTTGCAGTTTGATTTACAGTCCTAGTTCATCTGTCATGACGACTGAGCCTGTTACATAGCCAGATGCACTGTGCCCGATGGGGGAAGGGAAGGCCCTCGATGTCGCTCTTCAAGATGCCGCATGGTCGGGCCTTTGATTGGCCTCGGCCACTAGAAGGTGAAGCGGAGGAAGGAGCGCCGCCGGTGCTATGGTGAGGATGCCGCTGCCGCGGTGTGAGATGCACCGAGAGGGCTGCCGCCACCACCATGGGAGGCCGGAACTGCTAGGGGA
The DNA here is from genome assembly GCA_015847255.1 of Hyparrhenia diplandra. Lineage (NCBI taxonomy): Eukaryota > Viridiplantae > Streptophyta > Magnoliopsida > Poales > Poaceae > Hyparrhenia > Hyparrhenia diplandra. The sequence goes on along the minus strand of JADLZK010008197.1, from coordinate 44,909 downwards.
AGAGGTTGTCGCCACCGATCTAGATCTGAGCATAGAGCACCAGGTTACAAGAGAAATGATGAGTTTCCAAATATTATAGAGACAAATAATATCACACCCAACGAACTCAATAAACTAAAAACAAAATATATATCAAACCCAAGCAACACGGATATAGAGCAAGCCTGCAGCACCAGAAAGATGGGAGAAGTTCACAGGCAATCCTGACGCTGACGTTTCCCCTCTGCAGCACACCTGCACAAAAAAAAATCCAATTATATATTGTTGCATAATCCTCTCAAGATCTAATGGAAACAAAAAAAAAAGAGTCAAAGGCTTGCCTCCGTAATGAAGGAGGCAACACACTTGATCTAGACGAAGGGAGGGGATCATGCAACTCATCTCCAAGATTTAGAGCTTGTGAGATGAGATAATAATAATGATGATGCGATAGCAGAAAATAGCCACGATCCGTCGCGACAGCAAACTGAAGGAGTGAGGCGACGACGGTGTTGTCGGGTGCGCCCACAGCGGCGGCGAGGCAAGGAACGGAAGCCGCGCGAGGAGGATGGCCGCCCTCGATTGGTGCAGCAGCGGCAGATGTGCGCGGGCGAGGAGAAAACCGCCGCTGCCCAGCGCACTACAGGTGAGCCAGCACAGCCGTCCGTACCTCGGCGAGGAGAATGGTCGCCAGACTCGTGCACACTATCGCCGAGGCGACCAGCAGCGCCACGCAAGGCCGCCGCCGGGGATGCAGAGGCAGCGGCGAAGGCCACGGAGGCCGCGGAATCCGCCTCGGAGGCTGCGCAGGCGAGGGGGGGGAGACGGCGAGCTATGCTTGTGAGGCGGGTGCGGCGGCGTGCTGGGGTCGTGCGGCGGAGGGGCGGCGAGCTGGGGTCGTGCGGCGGAGGGGCGGCGAGCTGGGCGTAACCGGTCTCTCCTCCGGGGACCTCCCCCACGATCTGGATTAGAACCGGAAAAAAAAAAAAATAAAAATACTATAAAGAGAGGTGAGGTGGGTGCGGGAAACGGACGGACACCGGATCGCAGGGTCGGGTGATTTGGGCGGCCTCGAGCCGATGGGCCGGCTCCTCCTTTCCTACGTTCGCGTTCGGCTCGCTGGGGACCAAATACATTTGGTACCTATATGATACCCGTACCAAATACATTCGGTCCCCGGCAGCCAGGCGTCGCATTAGCCCGGCAAACAGGCCACGCCGCCCCCCACCCAACCGTTCGGGCTGAGCCTCGTAGGCCCGGCCCACCCACCGACGAGCTGCGGCTCCCAAGCTCCCCCACCCATCCACGATCTTTTGCGGTTCGGTTTCCCTCGCCTGTCCGCTCGGTCCCTTCCGCCGCCACCGCCACCGCCCGTCGCCTCCTCTCCCCTAACCGCTGCCGCCGTTCTTTGGCCGCCTCTCGCCGTGCATCCCTCCACGCCGCCCCCCCGGTTTTGTGCTCCTCCGTCCGGCGGCGCACCGCCCGATCCAAGGACACCGCGGCGACACCCCATCTCCCGTGCGCCCTCACCCACCCTCGGGGCGCCCTCCCCAACCACGGTGACGCCCTCCCCGCCGATGAGGAAATCTCCAACGTTGCTTCTCCTGGAGCGAACGACGCGGTGTTGTTTCTCTGGGTTCTTCAATCTTCTCTCTTTTTTTCTTGTGGAAGTTTGCCAGAAGGTCGCAACGACATCTTTTGTCCTGGCTATTCCACAACTCAACAGAACAAGGGTAATCCTACTAAAGCTAGTGATACACTAAATTAGCAGACATCAAGTTCATTATTAAAATCTTTACGCCAAATGCTTCCCCGGCAACGGCGCTAAAAAGCTTGTTGGTATTTGTTAAGTGCTAAAAGAATATGAAGGATTTCGCAAGCGCACAGAATACCATTGTAGTTTTTCCCTAGGAGAGTATTCTAGAGTATCGTATCCACAGGGAAGCTTTGGCTAAAGAATCTAATAACTCTCAATCAAGCATATGCTAACTTAGCAAACCACTAGACTAAAGTGAGGTGGTAAATGATATATGATAGGAGTTATGAATAATATCACACACTAGAGAATTCCATGATGAATGTGTAGCTAGCAAGTTGAGAGGACAGCGGGAGAGATCAAGGTTCCTATGTACTTCTCTATTACAATGGTTCTATGATAGCTATCACATAAAGGCACTTTGGAGCAACAATACCTTTCTAGCTCTCGAAAAAGACTGAGAAGGGGTAGCCAGGGGAAGGCCGCCAAAAAGCTCTACGAAACACCAACCCATACATGGTGGATTACATCGACCGACAGAGCTATCACCTCTAGGGCTACCACAACTATCCGTAGGATTGGGCACAATACCTCAGGTAACCTATAGCCTAGACACCATGTCTATACTATCGACTACTACTCTAGTCACCATGAATAACTAGAGTGGAGATCCCATGCAATGACATAACAACTATACTAACCAATTATATGAAAGACATGAAAGTAATAGAGAAGATAAATATATAAATCATAAGTCTTACAAAGAAAGGATATAAGACATACCAAACTCTGAAGACTTCTCCAGAACCGGAGCGCAGCTCCACTCTCCCTAACTCTCTAGTTGCTAATCTACTACATTGGAGAGTCTAGCCCTAATTCTCTAGTGGAGAGGTTGTACTCACATTGGGACACCTCGATGATCAACAAATCGAGAGATAATGAATGGAATGAATTAGTGTTTCACCCAGGGGGTAGGGGGTCTTGTTATATACGGGTCTCCTAGCCTCCTCCTTTGGCAAGCAATGTGGTACTAAACCTTCCACCATATCTTATTATAATGCACATAGGCTTAGATGGACCGAATTCTGATTTAGGCCCAATTATTCCCACACCTCATGTTCTAGAGTCTTCCATTGGATGCACCGTAGCCATTGGATCCAACCGACCTTGATCAATGGTTGAGATGCAATCTTGGAGGTGGTTGTGAACTGACATAAGAAGCTAGTGGCTGGCTGGTGGGCCCAAGGCGCGCCCGCCAGGAATCTGTGCCAGTGGGTCCCACCTTCGGGGGGCCTGTCTTATGGGATCTTCTAAAGTGTTCTAACTTGGTTCCCAAGTTGAGTTGTGTCGTGGATAAGTCTTTACATCGTATGGCTCGCAAACTCGTATTTTCATGTTTAATCCCCGAAAATATATAAATCACCAAAACTTCGTAAAATTATGTTAGTCGGGGCTATGTTGATATTTATTTTAAGCCCTTATTTCATGTTTAGTTGACTATTAATATTATGCAATAGTAGGTGTCAACAGTCACCAACAAAAATAACATAGCACTTATGACCACCCTTGGTTGCAAAAGGTGTAGGACCCCATACATCTGAATGAATAAGGTCAAATGGTTTGACGAAATGAGACTGTAACACCCAAAAATTTGCAATTTTTAAAAATTGTTTAAAATATATTAATTATGCATTTTATGTCATGTCAATATAGGAGAAATAATATTTTTATGAAATTAAAAACAAATATAAGGTCATTCACATGTTTGTTGCATTCATGCCGTTGCATAGTTTTTTTATGTTTGGAAAATGAATTTAAATGTTTACAAGATGCGCCTAGGGTTTGATCCCATATTTATCTCCCCAAATACCAATTCAATATATGAAAATCAATCAAATCTTGTGCAATTCATCTTTGAAAATTCTTGCATGACATATTCTTTCTTTCTATCCTTTCCTTTGTTTCATGAGCTCTCAATCAATTCGATGTACGAGAAATTCTTTGGGCCAATCTTTTACCATCTCTCATTCATTCATACAAAAGAATCTTAGTTAATTTGGGTTAATCCTATGCTTTGATCCACTCTCTCTTTTCGTCATGAATAGCTACCCAAACTACTATTTTTTTCGGTGATGGACTTAGTCCTCTCTCTTCCTCTTATTTTGGGTCAAGATCAACATAGCCCAACGGGGATGCTCTCCCTCTCCTCCATCTTTGCAACCCCTCCTCCTCCTCCTCCCCCCCCCTCTCATCTTGAATTGCATGAATGCATGCGGTGGCGGCCGTGTGTCTCTTTCTCTCTTCTCCATTCGTCTCTTCTCTCCCTCATCTAAAAATAACAACCATGCATCTACATGTCTCTCTCTGAGAATAGATGCGCCTCCTCCTTCCATGGACGCCCCCTATACATCCGCTATCTCCTCTGCTGTCCTCCACCAAACTGGAGAGCCCTCGATGCAGCAAATCTAATATGCCGTTGTACGTAAAATCCTATCGCCGAAATCTTAGAATTCTTCGCATTGTGTTGTGGTAAGTGAAGATCTCTAGTTTGGTTTTGGCTAATTAGTGACATTCTTAAGACTAATCTCTCTATGCTAGGTGTATGATTAGATTGGAGATTGGTCAAGCCGATGATGGAGCATGGTGGAAGGTGATCAAGTGCTCACGTGGAATGGATTCGAGGATCAAAATGGGCTCAAGGCGAAGGTATACCATTAGGGCCATTTTGATTTTACACTCAAGACACCATAGAGGGTGTGAGTGGTTTATGATCGATAGTCGGACTATAAAGAGGGCAAAACCTCGAGAACATCGATCCTCATATGCCTCTAGGTTCAACAATCATATGCATGCATTCTAACCTAGAGAGCTAACCCGACCTTCGAAATTGTTTGTGAAAATGCTAACACACGAGCACATGGTGATGTACACGTGGTGGTGTTGGCACATTTGCGAAGGCGGTGGTGTTTGCAGGGTTAGGTTGGGTTTGGTTAACGCTTATTTTCTATTGCGGTGGTGTTGGCATATTTGCAAGCTCGACGGAATTTGGCGCTTTTGAGAAAATGAAACGCTTATTTTCTGTTGTGTCGGATCCATCACGGTGGTGAAAACATGCTAACTCTCATGTTCAAGTTGGTATACATGTTGAGTAGCATGGTGGAGAAGTTCGCGGTGTCGACGGGCTGTAAAACGAGGTTTTACAAGCGCCGGACACCGCAGGCGCAAGCGGCAGACGCTGCAGCGTCCGGCGCATGGTGGCGTTGCTCGGCAGAAATGTATGCGTCGGAGCGTCTGGCGTGATAGGATCGCCGGGCGCATGTTTCTCTGGCGGCGAATTGATAAGGTCGCAAAAAATTGGCTCCTGACGGACGATGGCGGCGGACGCTGGCGGTATTGCGATGGACGCTGGAGCCTCAACGTCCGGCGCGTGTTATACGATCGATTTAAACGCAACGGCTAGGACACATGGCGCGTCTGTGAGCGGCGGACGCCGGTGCTCAGCGTCCGGCGCCTCCTGTGCAAGCGTCCGGCGCATACGCATACGCAAACTAACGGTTTGAAGTGGGGTTTCCCCCACCTCTATTAATACTTGTGTGCCCGGCTCTAGCTCTCTCTCTTGGACATTTTCATTCACTCCATACACTTTTGAGCTGAGCAAAAACATCTCCCCACTCTCCTCTCTTCCTTTTGAGCACATTCTTGAGAGATTGGGTGAGAATCAAGTACATTGCTTTGTGAGTTGCATTTAGAGGCACTTGAGGCTCGTCGTTGCCAGTGGATTTCTTGTTGCTCTTGGAGAGCACCACTCCTAGACCGGCTCGGTGATTGTGGAGGCTGTTGACGGTAGTTATCGACCACTTATATATATATGGAATGCTGTCAATCATGGGATGAATGCTATTAAAGTATTATTATTTCTAATGATTTCCACGAGTTTTGGTGCACACTTAGTTTTGCGGGGAGAACTCGGAATATTCGAGAATATTGAAAGAAAAGAGGAGAAATAGAGAAATAGAAGAAAAGGACCAAACTAGGGCGATTGGTATAAATTCGGGGGGTGTAAATGAGAAGAGAAGGCAGCTCGCAAAGGCCGGAAGCCGATCCTCTGAGAGTGGGGCGGGGCGGCACGGGGGTGGTGCCGCGCGGCACCCCAGGAGGAACCATGTGTCCAGCTTGGAACCTTCCTACAACCGACCTATGGAGTTGATCCAGTCCATCCAATCAAGTCGGTTTGATCCAAGGGGCTGAGATTCATCCTATGGGGCTATAAAAAAGGGCGGGGGCTACCCCTAAAACCCTAATTCATTAGCTACCTCATCTCATTGATTAGAGGGGGTCCCAATGTGAGGAACTCTCTCTCTTCAATGTAGATCTAGGGTTAGACTTTCCAATGTAATAGATTAAATCTAGTTGAGAGTTAGGGAGAGCGGAGCGTGCTCTCCGGGTTACGGAGAGTCTTCTTCAGGTATGGTATGTCTTTGTATCTTCTCTATAAGATTCATGCTTTAATATATTTATCTTCTCTATTTACTTTTATGCTTTCCATATATATGTTTAGTATAGTATTTATATCATTGCATGGGATCTTTGCTCGTATTGAGAGCTCTAGTTATTCTAGGTAGCTAGAGTAGTAATCTATAGTATAGACGTGGTGTTTAGACTATAGGTTACCTGAGGTTGCGCTCAATCCTCCGATTAGTTGTGGTAGCCACAAGGGTGACAACTCTGTTAGGCCATTGCAATCCACCACGTTAGGGTTGATGTTCGTAGAGCTTTTGGCAGCCTTCCCCCAACTACTTCTTCCCCAGTCTTTCTCGAGAGTCGGAAAGATCTTTGTTGCTCCAAAGTGCTTATGTATGATTGCTATATCTATCCATACTTGATTACCTTATAACCAAAGTATTAGAGAAGTATTTAGGAACCTTTGCCTCTCCCGTTGTCCTCTTGATTAGCTAAGCTATTCATTTACCATAGTATTCTTTTAGTTATTATTAATAGATTACTTTTATGCTTTAGTATTCATGGTCTTGTATATATATCATTTATCACTTACCCCACTTTAGTCTAGTTGGTTTACTAAGTTAGTAGATACATGATTGTGAGTTATTAGAATTCTTTACCATTAGCTTCCCTATGGATATGATACCTAGAATACTCCCTAGGGAAAAGCTACATTGATGGTGTTACGTGGCGCTGCGAGAATCTCTTTATTCTTTTAGCACGTAACAAACGTCAACAGAGGCGTTGGGAAGAGAAGGCGATTGTTCTTTCCCACCTCCGGTGACTTGTGAGGGGTTCTTGATCTTTCCGGCGGAGTGCGGAATGATACTCTAGTGGATTGCTCATGTCGTTGAGTTACCCCTCAATCGAGTGGTGTCAAGAGGGCCTAGTGAGGCGAGGCATGTGCGCTACCTTGATCCACCGTTGAGGCGGTCGACACAACCGGAGACTAGCATGAGGGTGCTCAAGTGAACTCGGGTGAACAAATCAATTGTCTCCATCTTGTGTGATTGATTGTCTCTCGGTGATTGGTTCATAGCCTCGACGGTTCGGTATAAAACCTCCTCTCTACCTTGCATTACCTTTATTCATATATTGTGCTTGTGTAGACTTGACTAGGTTGTTAGTTGCTTAGACTATTTAGAGCAATCTAGCTTGACCACCTAGTTAGTGCAGTAGAGACATAGCCATTTGAGTGATCTATAGATATAATTTATTAGAATTGTCAATAGGTGGCTTGCCGACAAGTAGAGCTAGTGCAACCGCTATTATCGTTTTGTTATTATCTAACAAGTTGCTCTAGTGTTTTGAAGAAATTTTATTAGGCTATTCACCCCTCCCCCTCTAGCCATTTAGGACCTTACGGTAAGGTCCATGGCCTTTCTTTTCTTCACCATGGAACCGATCTTCAACGCTTCCTCTGTTTTGTTGATGTCCGGCACCTCAATGCCACATGGAGGCCGGTGTGGTGCGTCTTGTCGTCTTCGAACCCGCATGACACCTCGCTCATCATCGTCGCTTTGTTGTTTTGATTTTCAATGCATGGTGAGGGCGCCCGACCAATTCCCTCTCGATCTTTCTGCTCAAGCCCCACTCATCCATCACTTTGTTCTCTCGTGTGGCGTAGATCATCTCTAAAATGGAATTGGTGTTGTCCCGTTGATCGCAGACCCTATCATGTCGCCATCGTCAATGCTGATTGGCATCACCTTCATCACCAACTGCTGCCAACCACGATGTGAGGATCCCATCATGATCTCCATATTTCTTTTTACATGTTACTCGCTGTTAGAATATGTGCCATAATCTATGCATAGTCAAATCCCAATGAAGTTTCATCACAATCATGTCCCTGTCCCTTGCAGGACAGCAGCGTTGCTGCTTTTGGCATTCATGTTCCCATTGATCTAGAACTCTCTATCACCACACCCTTTAACCATCATGTACTCCTTGAAGTTGCACATGACTTTGCAAAACAGTTTGGCCAAATAATTGAAGATGAAAGAGATATCATCGTTCTTGCCCTTGTTGTCCCTGCTGCCCCGCAGCAGAGTTCCTGCCGGTTGGCATTCGCGTTCCCAATGATCCATGCCTTCGTTCATCGATAACTTTTATCATGATGAAGAACTTGAAGTTGCACATGCCTCTACAAAGTGTCATGGACAGAACATCTAATATGAGAGAGAGATATTTGTTTCCATGCTTGCTGCCCCTGCAGTCCTGCAGCAGCATTGCTGCTTGTTAGCATGTGCGTTCTCGTTGTTTCATCACTCCAGTTGTCATGCCATTCAACCACAATGTGTGTAACATCTCTGCACATGTCCAGAAAATATGGTTTAACCAAAGGATCTGATATGATGGTGATATCCCTGTCCCCATGCTCGCTGCCCCAGCCATGTCACAGCCACGCAGTCCAGTCTTGTGATCGTGTTCCCCGCTACTCCACTTTCCGCATAAGCAAACCCTTCAATAGTAACATGCCTCATATACTTGCACATGTCTCTACAGGTTGGATTGGTCATATATGCCACAATGGCTGAGATATCGAGGCCGCGGTATCTGCTACCCGTGCTGTGCAAAACAGCAGACACCCTGTTTTTGCAATCCCGTTCCCCAGCTAACCATTGGTCAAAACATCATGTTCTTTTGCCGCAACATACTCAATACAGTAGCTAGCAACTCCACGAAATGGATCAGCATTTTATTCTGTTATCACCATGCTTTATGTCATCTTAACTGCCACTGTCCGCCGGAGTGCATATCATGGATGCTTCGGTGATTTGCCGTGTTCCCCACTGAACCGCTTCATGAATCACTGATCCCTCACCACTTGTCAAAATATATTCCCTATGTCCACTACATAAATATAGTCATCTACATTTCATATGTACACCAATGTTCTATGTAAATCTCTCCAAGATAGCACTTATCCATCATGTTTATTTCATTCCTTGCATTTATCAAACCTTCTAGCTTCTACATTGATCTTTCATGTCTTCTGAACCATAGCTTTGTTTAGTTGTTTTTGCGCTCAACGATCATAGATACAAGCCCTATGTGTTTTAAACCTTTTACATCTTGTTTTATATATACTGAATGATGTATTGCTTCTAGGTTTGTCTATGATGGTTGTGATGCTTGTTGCGATCGTTAGAAGAGGCTATACAAGGATGATCCGGAAGGAAAGTTGGACAAGTCTGAGCACTATTTGAGGCAAGTATATTTTGGGATCTACTAGCTTTAAGTTCATGATCATGTGGCCTATTTAATGTGTATGACATGAAACATAAAACATGACTTTTATCAACATAAGAAATTGTTTGCAACAGAACATCCGGGATTTACAGTACAACTGTGAGGGCTACATGGCTCTGGTTTTAGCTCAGTACCCAGGACCTTTTCTAGTGAGTTTGGAGGAAGTGTCGAATTGGGTATAGTATAGCCCCATGTCCAAATATATGTGTGTAGGCTGCGGTTACGTGCCATATAGGAAGGGTGAGTCCTATATCTGACGACTTAGCACCCCAGCTTGTTAGACAAACCTGTTGAAAGGCTTCATAGTGAACCCTGCCGACCGTCCTAGAAAGAGGGTTAAGAGGCTAATCACTATTGACACCTCTTAAGCTATATATTTATAACTCAATTAAACATGAAATAAGGGTATAAAATGAATATATACATAGATTATGGGATTTACTAACATAGTTCCACAAGTTTTGGTGATTTATATCTTTTCAGGGACTCAACAGGTAAATGCCGGTAAAAACCTAGAGATTGCACCCCATATTATAAGGAGAATAATCAGTGATGAATTTCAATCCAAAATGTGAATCAAAACATTCTAGAAGACACCAGAAGACACCAGGAGAAACCAGAAGTGGTTGTGCAATAGGACCCTGGCGATCGCCAGGAAGGTCTATGGCGACCGCTAGGTGGGACCCACCTGTCAGCCTCATCTTCCTAGGTCAGTTTCTAACCGACATTGAGGTTGTATCTATACCATTGCTGAAGGTCGGTTTGATCCAAGGGTCCATATTCATCGACCATGGCTATATAAGGATGACCCCTACCTCTTGGCTGAGAATGAATATCATTATTCATCAGACTCAACCTCTGATCGACAGCTAAAAGCCATACCTCTCTAATTAGAAGAAGAGCTTAGATCAAGTTGAGTGAGATAGTTAGAAAGTTGAGAGATTAGATCTTAGTACCCCACGAGAGTGACTAGATCTATTCTTGAGAGATAAAGAGAGAGTAGAGGAGAAGAAGGGGAAGTACCGGATCTGTCGGTGACTCCTCTACGCTTGTACCTCTGGGATCAAAGGCCTTGAGGCATCTGATCCTGAGACATCTTTGGTGGATCAACCTTATATTTTAGTAAGTTCCTTGCTTATATTTTCTTTCGGTTTACGACTCTTTTATTAGAGTACTTTGATTCTTGTCGCTCTTGAATTAAAGTTGTTACCCCTAGTGCAAGCGCGGTGTTTGGACTAGATAACTCATAATACACCCTACCTTCCGGGCGTGGTAGTTCGTGGTAGTGACAGTACCATTGATTCCTTTGGAGTCCACATCCCGTTGGATAGGCCATGTAGGACCTTGTTACAGGAGGATTGCACGTTTCGTCTCTGCTTTCCTTTGAGTACGTCCCCATTAAGAAATATCTTCAAGCCTTACAAGGATATAAACTAGACAACCATAGACATCTTCTCAACCTTTATAATCTCCAGACCTTTATAATCTCTAAACCTTTACTCTAGTCTCGGGGATTTAGTTTAGCCTCACTATTCTCACACCTTTCTCCCTGTGGATTCGATATTTAAAACCCTCTCCCGTGAAGTGTTCACGGGTATCCGTTAAACTTGCGGATTATTTATAAATATTTCTGTGGGATAACTTTTACCAACAAGCATTTCTGGCACCGTTGCTTGGAGAACGATTCTTTGAACACGTGAGCGTAACTAAATCTTGTATCATATCCTTAGTATAGATTTTTCTTTTTATCTTTTGACTACTATCCAAATGGATACCACCCCCTCTACCAATACTTGGCACCCATGGAGCAAGATTATAGACCGGTGTTATCCTCTAAACCTATTAAGTTAGGGTCTTATGAGTTTCACCCTAGGTTAATAGAGATGGTCCAAAATCATACATTCTCGGGAGAATTAGATGAAAACCCTTTCCTTCATCTCCAAACTTTCGAGGAGACATGTAAGTGCCTCCATATTGAAGGCATGTCCCCTGAAACCATCCATTTGGAGACATTTAATTCCCCTACGTTCGGTGGATTGTTAAATAGTTTTTCTAGGGGATGTCAATTAAGATGTCGAAATCCTCGAGGTCAAAAATGTGAAAATCGAGGGCCATTTCGACACCTTTAAGGTGAAAAGTGATGTTATGTATTACCCCTAATCCCCTGAAGAATAGAATGTGTGTTGTTCCTAAGGGTTTTTTTTCATTGTTGTCTATCGTCGCTCTTTTTTGAAATGTGTTTGAGCGAAGATGTGGGACATGATGTTAATGCCCATAGTTGGGTTATACAAAACTTTTTCCCAATTATTTTTAATGACGCATTGAATGGGGAACGAAGGAGTGCGAATCCGAATTTCTTTGGAAGGCGACTCATTTTTGTGAACCCATTAAGTTTTGCTCATGATGGTCATCAACCCCTTGATTGACTCGTAAAAGAGGCGTGCTTAATGGTTCTCGAGGGGTGATTGGGACTAGTGGTCTCTTCACCGTTTTAGTACCTCGAGGTGTTTCGAAATCTTCGAGAAATACATCCTCGATGTACGGGAGGTCTCCCAAGAGGGGTTCCTCCTTTGGTTCGGGCTCTGGTTGTTTTAGAGGTTCGGCTTGAAGCAACGAAACCTCATTAGGCTCAACACGGATGGGTTCAAGTGGAGGGGTGTTTTCTAGAGTTCGGTCTAAAAGAGCTTCTCCCTCCTCTGTAGTTTTATGCGTAAAGGACCCTCCTACGGCCGTGTCTAAATTGTAGGGCGATTCTTTGGTTAGTCCTAACCCGGAAGTGCTAAAGTAGCACATGGCTAGGAATGGGTAGTTCTGGACCAGACCTCGTTAGAATCGAGAATTTGTCCCATGCTGCACCTATCGACTCCTCCTATCGGAAGCAGAGTATTTCTTGACGTAGGGAAGCAATTCGGGATATAGGGAAGAAGGCTTGGCAAAATCTTGCCCGAAATTCTTCCCAATCACCTGCTACCTTCCCTATGTTGTGGTCAAACCATTGTTTCGCTCTCTCCTCAAGCGAGAAAGGAAATAGTTTCCACTTTAATGTGTCTTGTGACATGCCTTTAATGGTGAGGCAAGCACAGAGCTGCTCAAACTCCCTCAGGTGATGGTATGGGTTTTCATAATCGTACTCGGAGAAGGATTGATCCCGAACCATGGCTAAAAGGCCAGGGTGGAGCTCATAACTCGAAGCTGTGATGGGCTTCGAAGAAGATGGGCGTTCTAAGAGCTCACTTGTTGGAGCAGACAGTCTGGAAATGGTACGGTGCTCCATAATATATTTTTTTTTTTGGATTTTTTTGTTTTAAGGCGGGGTGGAATGGTGTGGGTGTAGGATACACGGGTAGACTAGGTTCGAATACTATAACGACAACCAATCCCGAAGAACGGCGCCGAAAATGCTTGTTTGTGTTTCTTAGCGTAAGCGAAATGGTCATAGCGCATGGAAATACCGTTGTAGCACTTCACCCGAAAGTATTCGGGGTATTGATTTTCCACGAGGGAATGGGTGTTAAGTCGGCTCTAGCTAGCTACCGAGAGGAAGATGAAAAGGTGAACTTGGGTAGTGAGGTTCTACTTCAGCTAATTACTCTAAGTTAAATTACTCTTCTCTCTACAAGTTTTCCTCGACCGCCGGCCTCCCGCCTGGTCTGCCAGACAGTTTCGGTCTCCAGACTACCGCACAACCAAACGTGGAGGAGTACACGGGATGAACAGGACTGTCACCACACATAAGCCTACCTCACTACCGTGGATTGCTTAGTAAGCGTATGGCAACTTATAGCTTAGACACCACGTCTACGCTACTTACCACTTACTCTAGCGTCAGCCAGGAGCATCCGTCTTCATCAGGAGTCCTCTACTAGAGTATCTACCTCAAGAGCAGACAACGTACGAGTAGACGTATAAAGAGAATTATAACTTAAACTTAAAGATAATTACTGGAAGTAAAGCACGAATTTCTTACTCCAATTAGTAGGACGATCCGTAGAGGTACAAGCGTGGAGATGGGAGCCGACAGATTCGGAACTCTGTCTACCGAAGGTAGAGGGGCACTACTCCTCTTTCTCCACACTTCCTTCCTCTCTCACTCCCTTTCTATAACCAACAAAACTCTTCTCCTCTCACTCTCTTGTGTATTCTAAGTGTATGAACAAGTGAATGGAAGAATGATGAATTGAATGATGTTTACAAGAGAGGTGAGGGTCTCTTTATATAGGAGAGAGGGGGGGAGAGTGGAGGGCCATCCTTGCTTCTAGCTTCAAACCGATGGAGTTTTGGCGCCAAGTGAGATTTCCCCCACATGCAACCGCCGCTGGAAGTTCGCACGAAACCGCCATAAAAAGGGAGGGAAGTTTGGACGTTTTTCGGGGGCGGCGGCCTCTGTGCACCGGCCGGCCCATGGGCCGCGCCTCCCAACCTCGGCCTTTGCCTGTTGCACGTTTTGGCTCCTGTAGAGTGGGCCTACGGTGGTGCACGGGCTGGAATCGTCGTTGGTTTGAAGTGTTTCTCCTCAACTTGTCCTTTGGTGTCTTTTCAGAATGCGCTTTCTTCATTTCTTGCATATTTTGCTTATCTCCACCATAGTTCCTACAAAACATATTTTCTTGCAGTACATGTGGAACTAGGTTAGTAATAAATGTTTATTTGTTGCATTCCTTGAGATTTTATGTGTAGGTTGGCGGTATAAAATGGTTAATAATGACCGCCAACAATGAACAAGCGTGGACAAGCGAGATCCACATAGTGTCCAAGACGATGATGCCATTTAGCAAAAGGTGAGGTGGATGGGGACACAACTGATGACACACGAGCAGAGGAGGAAGGGAGGTGTAAATGGTCCAAAACATAGAGGCTATTAGAATCTTTACAACGATGACTAGTTCCAATCACACGGCTGGTGCACGGTCTTGAATAAAACATGATGTTTCATCAACACCAACAAAACAGTTCATTTCAGGTATTTGTCCAACAGAAAGCAAATTCATGGATAGTTGAGGGACCAAAGAGATATCAGGTACATAAAATGAGGAGAAGAAAAAAAATACCCTCATGAGTAACAGGACAAGATGTACCATCAATTGTGTGTATTGTCGAACCGTCAACAATTTGCTTGCAATCAACCAGGTGATTCTTGTTGGATGTGACATGAAAAGAAGCTCTTCAATCCAAAATCTAGGACTAAGCAGTAATATAATCAGAGGCAGCAACTATAGAGGCAAATCCAGTGATATCAGCACCCATTATTACAAATTCCAACAAACCACCAATTAGCAGCGAAAACTAGCAGACCAAAGTGATCACAGTAGCAAATTAGAGTATAGCCAATACAGACCTCTATATAATTCCAAGAGCCAACAACAATAGAGTTGACCACCAATAGCAGAGCAAAGAACACCTGCACTTCCTCTAGCACACAGCTGAGAGGAGCAGAACCAACCACGCAAACGGGCAGGAGAGAATGCCCCACCGAAAGTAGAGAAGCCAACCACGTGGACAGGTAGGACGGCCGCACACCAAGCGGACGGGCAGTGGAAGTTCCGCCTTCCGGTCTTCATGTGTGCACAGACAAAGAAGCAGACCCATTGAAAGGTCCTAAATGGCTAGAGAGGGGTGAATACCTAACAAAATTTCTACAAATACACTGGAGAAAATGGTTAGAACAATAAATGGCTATAATTGCGGTTGCACTAGCACTACTTGTCGGCAAGCCACCTATTGACACTTCTAGTTGCTAAAGTCTCTAATTCACTCAAATGACTATGTCACTACTTTACCAACTAGGTGAGCAAACTAGATATCACTAAACAAAGTCTAAGCAACTAGCAATTCTACACAAGATATGAGCTACACAAACTAAACAAGCTACACAAGCACAATATGAATATTTCAATGTAATTGCAAGAGTGGTGTGAGTGTGATATACCAACGTGTCAAGGCAATGAACCAATCACTGGAATATGATATCACAATATAGTGCCAATCACCGAGAGACAATCAATCACACAAGATGGAGACAATTGATTTGTTCACCCAGAGTTCACTTGAGCACCCTCAAGCTAGTCTCTGGTCTGGTTGTGTCAGCCGTCTCAATGGTGGATCAAGGTGGCGCGCACGCCTTTCCTCACTAGGCCCTCTTGACACCACGCGATTGAGGGGTAACTTAACGACACGCACAATCCACTAGAGTATCAATTCGGCACTCCGCCTGGGAAGATCACAAACCCCTCACAAATCATCAGGAGCTGGGCAAGAACAATGTCCTTCTCTTCCCAACGCCTCCAACAATCTCCAAGCTGGTCTAGGAGTGGTGCTCTCCAAGAGCAAAAGGAAACCACCGGCTACAACGATCTTCAAGTGCATCTAAATGTAACTCTCAAAGCAATTCACTTGAATCTCACCCAAATCTCTCAATGATGTGCAAGCAAGCAAGCAAGAGATAGGGAGGAGAATGGCTCAACTCTAGAAGTGATAGAATGATTCAAATTCACCAAGAGAGAGAGCCCAAGCCAGCCACCCTTCTATGTATAGAGGAGGGCCCAACAACTAGTCGTTACCTCATGAAAATGTGACCATCGGACGCGCCTATAGAACCACCATCGGACCCTGCACAGTAGTGTCCAATGCTCCTTCATGCACCATGTGTCACTAGCCATTTGAATCGACTGTTGCCGCCAACGGCTCAATCCCAAACGCGCTAAGCAACCAGGCATCGGATGCGTCCTATGCCACGCATCAGACACAGCTCCTCTGCATCGGACATAGTCCAGAGATGATGTCAAACAATGCCACCGATACGCGCTAGAGCCAGACCGTTGGACGTGCCTCCACTAGTGTTAAAAACGGACGGAAAATTTTCTGTTCTGACCCGTTCTAATGCCGGTGACTCTGGTTATACTTAGTTCCTTATTAGGGCACAATAGTGTCAAGTCAATTGTATGACACTATATATGATTTTGCCTGATGATAATAGTCTAGTAGATGATCACAATGCAAAAGTTGTTCATGATCCAGATGGTGTTTCTGATGTTCCTGGTAATCCTAATGGTGATGTTATTCCTAAGGCAGAAATATGAGGTACACTGTGACACCCCTAGTGTTAAGCTTGCATTTTGCACTTGCAATGCATGGACATAAGCATCATTCATTCATATATGAGCATTAATATATGAAACAAATGAAGCATATATGTGCAACATATGAAATGTACATATGCAACATCTGTAACCTACTATTGAAACATTTTTTTATTATTGCATGTTGCAACATGTGTATGCTTTATGATCATGCTTGTTAATGCAAATGGTTGTTGTTATTGTCTGGTCACTAAACCAACTTGGACACACTTAGGATGCAAAATGGAGCATTGTACATGTTGATGGCATTGCCTAATTAAGCTTCAAAGTAATAACATGTTTATTATGATCTGCTAGCTAGACTCTTTGCATGATTGTGCACCCTTAATAAAGTTGTATTAAATTTAATAAGGAACAAACTTTTCTTAAGGGTCATGCCATGAAAATGTGCCTAACTTTTTCTAACAGTACTCACGAGTGAGCCTTAGGGTTGTTTTTGGAGACTGAAATATTCTAAGTCATGGAGATGTCAACCGGCATGCCGCGTTCTCATGTTTTTGTTCAGCAACTTGGCTTGATCCCAAAACAAAAGTTGGAGGAAATTCATTGGAAATAAAATGTAAAAAGTTGGAGTTAGTTTGACCAAGTTTTGACCTTAGAATGCAAGTTTCCATGACCATCGTCAATGTGTTGACATTGCTGTCTTGGTAACTAATTAACAACTAATCTAAAGCTCTAATGGTCTAAGTGCCATAAAGGAAGTTGTAGAGCTTCACGCGGGTTTCAAACTTAGTTTTGGGCTCATTAGCTGCTTTAGCGCATAACCTTGGCCACATAGTTGCACGCCATGTGTTCGATGAATTGACAATGTGACTGCCATGCATAGCAATGTGTGCCCTCGTGCCATGCGACCCGCATCCTCTATCGGCGTTGCCACCTCAATTTGGAGCACCCCCACCTCTCTAACTTGCACTTGCCTCACCCTTCTACAGCGCACGGAGACATGTCTCCCATGGATGCTTGGGCTAAGCTCCATGGTCGTCGTTGCTCCTTTGCCTCCGGCCTTCCTCCACCCAAGACAAGTATGGAATCACCTCCTCATGTGCCACCCCTCCGGCCCTCCCCATCTTCACCACTCGCCGCTGGACCGGGCGGCTAGAAGCCGCTAGTGCGCTTGGCCAGCACACTGCCAGCCACCATCGGCTGATTCGCGACCACCAAGGGTGTGTCGAGGTCCGGGCTCGTTCCCCCTCCACCAGGGGCGGGCCCAGGATTTGGGGTCTGGGTATTCAAAATTTTTAAATGGTGCAAAAAAAAATTGACAGCCTAAAGTATAGATTTATAGCACAAGTTAATACCAAAATGAGACCGGGAAGTATGTTATTTGAACCCAAGAGGCATTATAAAATTGGGAAGCCTGTTTTGTGATGTTATTTTCCTTTTTTGATGCATACACATGTTGTATGCTATGTATATAAATTGTTTTGTCAAAAAATTTGGGTATTCAATTGAATACCCTTGCATCAATAGCAGGCGCGCCCCTGCCCTCCACTTGTACTCTACTAATAAGCATCCCCATGGCTAGAAATCACAAACCCATCACCTTCCCCAACTCCCTACTGCGACAGGGACCTCATGTAGGAATTTGATGAAACAAAAGGACCTTAGTGCAGAATTTGTGACTCTTGTGAATAGTGCTACCAAGACTTGTTTGCTTGGTTTAATTAAAGTATCTGAGGGGCCCTGATGAAAAGTTCCCAAAAGTCTTTGTCCTATATGGTTTCTCTTTTTCCTTGTCAAAAATCTGGTTGAATTAGATTTGTTCCCCATCTTGAACCCGAAGTCCCCATGAAACTCCACAAACTGGTTGGTCACTATGGCCGAAATCTTCAACGCGATAGCTATGCATGTTGAAGCAACTCACATAGAATGAGTCGAGATCCTACCCCATGGTGGAGGTCATCGCAGTGGTCGAGATCAGGATCATGAGGACTTTGATAAAAGGGGGCAAGGAAGGGGACATGGGTGAACAAGCAATCGCCATAATGTGTGGCAGTGCAAAGAAGCTATACTGGCAAGAATAAGAACATGGATCTAATGAATCTTTAAGGAGTCGATCCACAACTCTAGCAAGACGATCAATATGAGCAAAGTTATATTGGCGAGAACAAGAACATGGAGCCAATGGATCTTGAAGGAGCCGATCGACAACTCTAGCAAGATGATCAATGAGGATATGCAAGAAAACAAGAGAGACCGTTGGGTTGCCAAAGCTGCAGGTCCCATGCTGATCAAAAGGAGGATGAGCTAATCACTGGTAACCATCCAAGAGATACTTGTGAAATTTATCTTCTTAGAGACTGCCATAGTGTAAGGTCCTAAATGGCTAGAGGGGATGAATAGCCTAATAAAAATTCTACAAATTCACTGGAGCAAACTTGTTAGATAAACAAACGGCGTAAATGCAAATTTGCTCTAGCTCTCGGCCCCGCAGGCCACCTATTTGCACAATTCTAGTTGAACTAATGTCTCTATCACAAACACAAGGTTATGTTGCTACTTTACTCCTATGTGAGTTCACTACACAACTAACAAGACCACTAGCACAAGTAAAGCAACTAGAAACTAATCAACTAAGCTACACAAGGTATATATGAGTCAATGTAATTGCAAGAGAGGGGAGAAAATGTTATACCAACTTGTAGAGGCTATGATCCAATCACCAATGGAGATATGCAATCATAAAAGACAATATGAAGCCAATCACCAAAGGATACAATGGATAAGTTGATTTTTCCTCTGAGGTTCACTTGTGCACCGACAAGCTAATCCTCGTCGTGTCGACCAACACTTGGATGGTTTGTGGAACAGGCGGTGACACTCGCTAGTTGGCCCCTCGGGCTCTCCACAACCCCACTCACAAGAGAGGTAACTCAATGACACGAGCAATGTGTTAAGGTTGCAATTCGTTGCTCCGACGAGGATGCACCAAACCTACCACAAATCAACCCAACCAAGAACAATCTCCAACTCTTGCCAACGCCTCCACCAAGTCACCAAGCCGGCTAGGAGCAGTGCCGTCCAAGAGCAACAAGAAATAGCCCGACTACAAAGACCTTCAAGTGCCTCTAGATGCAATGACAAGCAAATGCACTTGAAATCTTGCTCCCAATCTCAAAGATGTGCAAGCATGCAAGCAATAGAGAGGGAAGGGAAAGCTCAGCTCAAACAGGTGTTAGAATGATTCAAAATGCCAAGAGGCCTCACCCATGGCCGGCCATCCCACTTATATAGAGGTGGGGGAAAACTCCCACTTCAAAACCAATTCCTGCGGACCTGCGCTCCACGCCATGCCATGTGTCAATGACCATTTGAATTCAACCGTTGCCACACGTTTTCCAACATGCGCCGGTCGCAAGCGCTAGACGCAGCGTTCGACGCTCGACGCATCTAATAAGCCTCGCCGTCGTCCTACCACGGGACGCCACCACCATCTTGCCGGACACGCCACTGGCGTTCGACGCGTACAACACGAGATCAGCCTCGCCAGCGCCTCCAACATGCGCCGGGCGCTGCACCTGCAACAACCGGCGTCCGACACGTTACCGCCAGACGCTTCCGGCGCGAGCGATCCGTGCCGTGTCAACCCGCGGTCGCGCTAGACGCGCCCCTGGCGTCCGGCGCTTGCGAGAGCGGCGTCCGGCGCCTATAAAACACCATTTTACAGCCTGTCGACACTACCAACTTCACCTTTGCTCAAACAAGCTAGCCAACAAGTGTATCAACTTGTGCTCCAAAGTTAGCATGTTTTCACCACCAACTTGCATCCGAAAATAGAAAATAAACATTTCATTTTCTCAAAAACAAAGGGAGCGGTACTCAAACCCAT
Source organism: Hyparrhenia diplandra (assembly GCA_015847255.1). Lineage (NCBI taxonomy): Eukaryota > Viridiplantae > Streptophyta > Magnoliopsida > Poales > Poaceae > Hyparrhenia > Hyparrhenia diplandra. Next base: position 24,454 of record JADLZK010008197.1, on the reverse strand, counting down.
CTCAACCCTGCAAACAACCATCGCCTTCGTAAATGTGCCGACACCACCAAGTGTATATCACCAAGTGCTTGTGTGTTAGCATTTTCATAAACAATTTCGAAAAAAAAACATGGAGTAATACACAAGCACTTGGTGATGTACACTTGGTGATCACATTACTCCATATTTTTTTTTCTAAAACCCATCTCAACCCTGCAAAAAACATGATTCAATTGACTCTTCAAATTACTCCATGTTTTCGTTTTTCAAAACCATCCTTTATCTCTAGTTTTAGAGAGGCTGCACAGCTTTCTAAATTCATTATATTGTATTACTCTCATGATTTTTTTTTTCACACAAGGAGCTTTTAGACAAGTTATTAGAGTATAGAGAACAAAAATTTAGAAGTCTATTGAAGACTCTAGGGATGTACAAATAGAATATTTGTTGAATGGCTTTGCAATTATGAATTTAGAGATTGAAATTTATACTCTTGGCGGAGCTGCTCTAAACAAAATGAAAATCGGATGTACGGGAGCAGGTTTACGGGAGCGCGGCCGTTCTGATGCCGAACTTAGCTGTGTGCTTGTAGGCCTCGATAAGGTTGTAGATCTAGTACGGTGACTCGGTGAGTTGTGTGCGCTCAAATACTACAGCTTGTATTCAAAGGTTGAGGAATAAAAATCCCTGCCTGCAGCGCATCATCAGAACTGAGAAAGTTTCATGATAGGGAATTTTATAACAAAACTAGCTGTATCACAGCTGTAGCTTAGGGGGAAAAACGCAACATTTTCACATCATTTTTCTTTCCAGTTGCAATCCCTTGGCTACAGCACAGACCGTAACAAATACTAGGACCCCAAAAGCTGCATCTGCGTATCAGCAAAATTTTCAAATCAGGTCATCATTTTCTCATTTTCCTATCAGGATCAGTTCTACTCAAAAGGGTTGGTCACAGAATCAGGAACTCCAGTCATATGCTAATTCGACCTCACTTCTGAGCTCCATATCTGCCATGCCTCAAAATATCAGTGAATCGATACACGAATATTCTGTCCCTGAGCAGACATGCAAATTCCAGAACACTTCTGAGCTCCATATCTCGATCCACATATTATACTCATAGGCTTAACTACGTCTCTAGTGAATCAACCATTTCAATGTCGACTGGACCACCGTTTGCCACCGGACTTGAACCTCCAACTCGTCGGTAGAAAAGCACATATGCTGCAGGTGTCCTGATCTCATCCTCGTTAACAGAGGAAACATGACTATCATCAAAATGATACCAGTTGTCCTCTTCTACTAGCTGCAAGTGACAGCAGAGTTCAGGAAGCTAGCAAACACACATACAATAATGCAAACAAATATACATATACATACATAATACATACATAATTTACCAGACACAAAAAATCAGGTACCTTTGCGTATGCAGAATAGTGTCCACCACCGAGACCGCCATAATGATTTATCACTGCATAGAGTTCATACATGGGGTGCTGGTCACCTCTAGATGACGGCTTCACATACTTGCTCATATTGAGGTCATGAATAGGAAAATTCACAAATGTATCAAGCTTGTTCTTCATATACCGGCTGTATGAGAACCTTTTCAAATGAACTACCAATATCTCAGGCAACCTCCACAAGTCCAGTTTCTTGCTAGCTTGTCTGTGTTCCTTGCACCCAGGGCAGTACCTGTTTTGATAGGCATTACAACAGTAAAAAAACTATCAGATACCAACAAAAAATTCATTTCAGATGAGAGCAGTTTGCAAAAGCATCTCAGTTAACAGAGCCAGAAAATTACTAACCACATATCGTCAGGCCCCAGAGGTTCTTCCTTCAGAAAAGCATCCAAGCATGAAAATAAATTGACTGCTTCTTGTCGGGTCTTCTTTGACATAAAACCAGGCTTGAAGACTTCAGGAAGTCCATCCATGTAATCAATATTGTACATCCCATGCTCTTTCTCAGACCAATCCATCAGAACCCTAATAACTTGTCCTAAAACACGATTAGAATCCGTGTCTATAGCATTTCTTGAACTACCTTTTTCATCAGTCAATGAAAGCTGAAACGGTAAAAGCTCATCGTCAGCTGCATTATCATCCTCACTTGATCTTGATGTAGAGAGACCTTCGTCAGAGGTGGTGCCATTATCCGTCAGTACAATACCATCCAGGCTTGGCCCATTGCCATTTAACTTGACAGCAGACACATCAGGGCTATGTGCTTTTGCTCGTACAAATGGAACCAAGACAGCAGATACAGCCTCATAAATATCAGATTTTCCAGTAGAGTCATTTGGAATACAAGTCACAATGGGGCACCCAATGAGCTTCCTATTGATACTAAACTGAGGCTCCACAGGAAATCTGGGTGAAGTATCAAGAGCTTATCAACACTTATGACAACCATAAAGTATAATCATCTTATGACAACCATAAAACAACATGGCACACAATACAAGATAAAGTATAATCATCTAGTTGTAGTCATAATCACAGGAAAAAAAAACTGAAATAAATAAACAGAACATAAAGGAGAAACTACCGGTATATATATGGTTTTAACATACAATAGCCCATAGAGGCATAGACCATGACCGTGGGCGTGTTTGGTACATTCGCCTCACCTGTTGCCAGTCTTGCCAGCAGTGGAAGTCTATGTTACAAAGGTCAGATGCGGGTATACGCGGATACGCACTTTCTTAAAATAAAACCCACTAAAATGGTGTATCGAAGTATCCGCATCAGAGTATCCGACGAGTATCGGATACGGATACGTCACCCCTCTTGAAGTATCCGTGTAACATAGGTGGAAGTAGGTATGAAAGTGAAAATGAAAGATTTCATTCACCGGGCTCATTTCTGTAATAGTGATATTGTATCTGATCGTTTCTACCATTACCGTATTTTAACTTTTGATTTTTTTAATACTTTTTTCAGTCTCCTTGCCACTGACACCCTTTCCCACACCGTGCAGAGTGGGAGCTCCCTGCACTGGGTACGGCAGTATCGTATTTATGTCGTTAATAAATAGTTAAAATGAATATATGGTGAATTTCCAACTAACCGGGAATAGTTTCCACATAGTAAATATCCGGTCGTTTCCTATCATTTCCATCCCTACAATTGGAGAGAAATTTGGCTCCCTAGGGCCTGGCATGGTTGAAACCTTGAAACCATGAGCCCCGAGGAGGTAAGCAAGAAAACTAAACGCTAGCACACCAATTTCTAATCCGGCTAGGCAAGGCAAGGGCTAGCAAGGGTTTCAATTGTTCCCTAACACACAGAAATATCATGTGTTCCTTACATCTCTGTATAGGGAGGGAGATGCAGTATCATCAGCTCACCTGTCTGCCCTCCTCTCAGCCTCCTCCCGATGCAGGATCTCCAACCTCAAAAGTTTTTCATGACCAACAGGGAGCCTATATGCAACAAGTATATCTTCATCCTTTATAGTATGAAGTCCCTCAATTGGATTTGTTAGGTAACGGTAGATCCGACGCTCATATACCTAAAAAATAGAAGTATCAGCTGATAAGTTGTTTGCTGTAAAAGCATGAGATTATACAATTAACTGCAAAGTCAGACCCATCTTTGTACCTCTGCAAGCAACAATGACTCAGAATCTTTTAAGCAGCAAACATCAGCAAGGGCTTTAATAAGATCTCGGCAGTTTCCATTTTTCTGTACAGTCACAGTGTAAGGCATTGGAAGAACATCTCCAATACCACTGAATACAGTTACTGTAATCATCCGAGTAACTGTTGATGGCAATGGCAGCGACAAATACATAAATGGGTCAAAGGTAACAGAGATTTTGTTACAAACTGGGCACACCAATGTTGACTTGTATTGACCCTGCAGCATGAACCAACAAACCAATAGATTAAGGTATGGCTTTACACAGAACACAGATGGAATTATTATTGAATATAGGCCAGTTTATCAAATTGATAGTTTCAAATGCAGAAGTTTGAGCCGAAGAATACTGAAGGCTTCTTTGGTGAAATTTAAACATATAATAGCCAGTGTTATTTTCCAAAAGAATGGTAGCAATACCCTCTTCTCAGTTTACACAAAAAAAACACCAATACATCTAAGGCTGGATAACGAGCCAGCTCGGCACGGCACGGCTCGTTTTGGCTCTGCAAGCAAAGATAACGAGCGAGCTGGCTCGGCAGTTTCCATGAACCATATATAGAAATACAAATTCCTTATTCTAACAAAAATAATGCACGGCATGAAGTAATACAAAAAAAAAAAAAAAGAAAAGCTGCTTTTTTTCCTTGATGTCCAGTTTATCGTTTGGCTCGCGAGCAGCTCACACATAATAGCCAGAGCTGGCTTCGAGAATGGTACCCTCTTCTCAGTTTACTTGTTGGCTCGGCGAGTGGGCACGTTATCCTAACGAAAATGAGTCGAGACGAGCCAGTCAGAGCCAAGCGAGCTAACCAGCTTCAAGTTTTTTTTCTATTCTAATTTTCTTTCTTGACTTGATTATTTTCTCAACTTTCAGTTCACAAAAAACAAGAAAACACCAATACATCAATAAACAGAAAAAATAAGAAAAAGAACAGGGATTCAATACTCACCCTTGATCTCGATTAAAAATTTTAAAACAGAACAGCTTTATCTTCATACACTCTTTCATCAATTCCCCAGAGCATAATCTTTCGGAGTTTAAATCCACAAACTTCTGTTCAAAGAACTAATCTACGAGGAGCTAGGTGGCATTTTAAATTTGCCTCGACGAGGACTTGAACCTGGGTGGGTCTGGTTATACATCCAAACCCTCAACCAACTCAGCTATCTCAGCTACCTTAAGGGTCACACTTTTTTTTCTATTCTAATTTCTTTCTTGACTTGATTATTTTCTCAACTTTCAGGTTTTCTTAATGGCCAAATGGTATATGGCTGGGCAACAATTGTAAAAGAGAAATCTGAACTAGCAAAACAATAGCAAATTGATAAGTAAAACTCTCAGGTGGAATAACACAGAATTGGGTGCAACAAGTAACAAAGATAACCCAAAGATCAGCTCAGTTTAATCTAAAATATTTTCCACAAATTAGGAAACAAAGGCCATGTAAAAAATTTTACTTACTTGAAACTTATCTACAATTATGGAGTCATTTCGAGCTTTATGGTAATTCCAGCATTCTTCAGAAAATTCATCATCTGGACGGCCATCAGCATCCTTTGCCTCAATATATGGTTTCTTTTTTACACGGTTCAGATCTTCATGCAGACCATCCAACAGGAACGCAAGTAGCTCCTGTAGTAAAGGGTATTATTATACAACAACAACAACAACAACAACAACAACAACAACAACAACAACAACAACATAGCCTTTAGTCCCAAGCTAGTTGGGGTAGGCTAGAGATGAAACCCATATGAAACAAGTATGAAAGACCACACACACACAAAGGCATAAGACAAAAGGTAAAGATGGTAGATAGAAAAAGAAACAAAGGTCAAGGTTCAGGCACGCTGATAGCTAGCCTCCATGCGCTTCTATCCATAGTTAACTCCTTGGAGATATTCCACTCCTTAAGGTCTCTCTTAACCGACTCGTCCCAAGTCAGTCTAAGGTCGACCTCTACCTCTCTTTACATTATCTACCCGCTCTAAAACCCCACTACGCACTGACGCCTTAGGAGGCCTCCATTGAACATGTCCAAACCATCTCAACCGATGTTGAATCAACTTCTCTTCGATAGAAGCCACCCCGACCCTATCCCGAATCTCTTTATTCCTAACTCTATCCCTTCAAGTAAAGGGTATTATTATGCTGAGACAAAATTTAATAAAGTCGTACCACAAACCCAAAAAATTGATATTCACACAAATGGAGAAATTACAAAGACATTCAGGTAACAGTTAAACACAAGAAAGAACCACTATTCTGAAAAAGAATCATACATGGTGCCTAAATACAATGCAACGTTGCAACACAAGTCCAAGAATGAGCAGTAAAGCAAAGTAACATAATCTGAAAAGTTGAATAACTAATAAAGAGCAACTATCATAAACGAGTGCTTAAGAGATGTATATCAGCAAGTAATGCCACTTACCTATAAAGAAATGAAGGAAATGTCAGAATGCAATGGGATAGGACAGAAATGGGGAATCAGGGAGAATACATTACAAGAGATTTGGAGAGCCCTGGAACTAAGGTGGTCAGTGTTTCAGAAAAAAAAACTTCGAAGCGATGGCAAATTATTCAGAGCATTCTAAGCATCTATGGCCAAAAGGGCTTTGTAATAATGAAAGTGGATGCATTTTGTTCAAAAGTAGCAGAAGATTTCTGAATCTATAGCAAGCAGCAATGTTTCAGTTAAACGGAAGTTCCAACTTAATACACCAATCCCATAGATGAACCCAAAAAATTTAAAATGTATCCTCTGAGTTGAGGTCAATTCCTGTTTAAAATAAGACCAACCTGAGAGTCATGCTGATTATATCCACTGAACTGTGGAGCAAAACGAGAAAGTTTTGATTTAAATGCACGTGGAGCAATAGAATTTCGACCAGATGACCAGAGTTTTCTAAGTAGCTCTCCAAATGCTATCGCAAGTTCACCCTGCATGTTAAAAATCCTCAAACATCAGTAAAAACTCCATCTAAGTTAGCTTTCTCCAGTCAAAGTTCAGAATAAGAATGAACCTATACCTGGAGGCCCAGTGGATTTTCTGCGTTTATTTCACAAGTATAGTCCTCCAGAAAGTACTGCACCAGTGGAGGTGTATGAACCAAGGATTGTATGGCACTATTCATGAAGCATGTATTACCCAAGTTATGCAATCCACTCAATCCATGAGTGCCATCTTTAGTTCCATTGCTGAGACTATTGTAACCATCTTCACCATCCCTTAACAAAGAACTGAAGCTATTATCTTGTGAAAAACTAGAACCAATCCCAGATGAAAAACCATTTGAAAATGTAGGCCCTCCAGCAATAGAAAATGATGATGTGGAGGGTTCTAATGGAATTAAAGCCAATTCATCATTTTTGGATCTTGTACTGAAATCTGAACTGCTCTCGCCTAGTTTCATCTCTAAGAGGATCTACAAGCATAAGGCAAGAAAGAATAGTTATTGCAAAGCCAGAAAATAGCTACAACAACAATCACCATCTACTAATACTAAATAAATGGATAAAAATCAAACACTTTTGGGAAGGCACTAGCATTAGTGCCACAAATAGACCAGAACAGAATTTTATTTTGGAGGGATGCATGAATGCATCCAGCATAAGTTCATTCTGATTACAACACAACAAAACTCAATAGCTATCATAAGTACACGGAAGTACGACATGTCACCCAAAAAGCATAATAATTATATTAAAGTCTAAGAGTAAACTTTATCACCCATCACATAACAATGAGATGATTGTACAAAACAAAGGCCAAGCAGCATAAGAAAAGAATAAATTTTTAACTGTTCAGATCCTATTTTGCTCACACCTAATGCCCACAGGTGCTTGACAAACTTTCGTGGAGGCAAAGATGACAACTTAGGCAAAGTTAGGCAGAAGTTTATACCTATAACAAATAGGCGAACAATGAGAGTCCGTAGCATTAGAAATTCATGATAGGAAAATATGATTGGTCTTCCCTTTGGTTGTTTTCATGTGCATTTCTAAAATGAAGCCGTAGCGTTAGGCGGGCACTATACTATTAAGTTAGTATAGCAATACTAGCCATGAATGAAACATGCCAAATCCCTCAATACTGAGCTTGTCAACGAAGAAATAGTGAACTGAAGGGTGGTCAACAGTTTTTAAGGCCTAATTGGTAGCCTCTATTAGCCTGTATCCAGGCTTGTGCAATGCAGTTTGCTTTTGTTTAATTGCCTATGCAGGCTTGCATGGTGCTCAAAGCAGGCTCAATGTTGCATTTGCTAGTCCGTCAAACTTGGTCGTATTAAACAAGGCAGGTTTACACAAGCCAGTGCACACACAAAAATGAAATATTTCCCACATTCCTCTGTTTTTTCCTCAAAAACGCCAGAACTGCGATTTCATTATATTAAGAAGAAAAAGGGGAGAGACCCCAATTACAACACACACCACACCACCCCAAAGTAAAAGTACATACACCCAAAGAGGCGACCAAAGTAAACTAGGCATTCTCAGGCTACAGAGGGGGGAGGAGGGGAAGCCAAGAAAATAGCCCCCAGGCCCCGCCACAGCCCACAGCCGCCTCTCCTCTAAAGCAAAACCCAAAGCACCACATACCTCTGCTAGAAACATGAGACCTCAACTAGAACATCAGGTTCCTTAAAGATTGCTCCTGATTGACATCAGTGGCTGCTCACCGTGTGGACGTGTGGCCTGGGTTGTTTTGCGTATAAGCTCGATGAGTTTTTGTTAATCAACCCGTGGTCCTATTCAGCCGATTGGTACAATACCAACGTTTTCTATTATATTATGTATAGACCCTGTGTGTAAAATCTATTTCAGTGTGAAGAAGAGAAATCAAAATCGGCGTCATCTTTGTGTAAAGCCGCTCATTGGCAAATTTGCAGGGGGGCTCCCTCCCACCCAACCCTATCTTCTCCTTTCATTTCCCCCTCTTCTCTCCGCCACCACCGCCATGCCGCCTGGTTTTCTGCTAGCTACACGTAAGGCTGGACAAAAACTCATACCTCGCTAGCTTCGCTCGACTTCGCTCGTTAATGGCTCGGCTCGAGCTCAGCTTCGCTATATAATGAGCTAGCTTGTTTTGTAACAAGCTAGCTTCGTTTTATAACAAAACTAGCTCGAGTTGGCTCGTGAGCTGCTTTCATGAGCCATAATGAGCCAAAATAAGTAACAAATACTATATGAATCAATGGAGTCAACCAATGGAGGATGATGGATCATGTCATAAATGATAGCATATTTTTCATTGCAAAATTCAGTATTTTGTTTATTTTATATATACATGTGATGTGTTTCTCGCTGATTTGCGATTATAATCTTTGTGCATATGTTTTTATGATTTGGCTCGCTAGCCAAACGAGCCAACTTCGAGCTCACTAACGAGCCGAGCCGAGCTAGCCTTCTCCGCTCATTTGTATAACGTTCCATAATGAGCGAGCTATAACGAGCCGAGCCACTAACGAGCCGAGCTGGCTCGATATCCAGCCCTAGCTACACGCACCTCCTGACCACACGCTCCTCCTGGATTACAGATCCGTTGGTCAATCTGGATTTGTCCGTCCCAGAGACAGAGTTGCATTTTTGATGTTCAGGTCTAGAAATCCAGCACTACGGACATCTATGGGCCTAAGGCGAGGTCGGAACAAGCGGCGAAGCAGTCAGTACAGATAATCTGCGCTGCCACCGCAGCTGACAGAGACGCGGAACCGATGAGATGTTCGTCCTCCCGACAACACCACTTGATAACAGGTTTGGTTTCTTGTTTGCATCTCCCTCCACAATCCCAGTGCCGCTTCTGATTCTGAGATTGATCTATTTCTCAGGATAACCAAAGTCCTAGAAGGCGACGACCAGAAGGATGAGGATTTATGTAATCCTGATGACTTGCCCTCAATTTGTAGGTTGTAGACAGCAGTACCTATTTTCTTCCTTCTATTGCAAGACCTGTCTGGTGCCCACTACTACTAACCTCTGTAGTTTTTTTGATTTGCTCCTACCATACTGTTGTGCTGCATAGTTCCTTATGTGCGCTCATGTCTCCTTCCTTCCTTGCAGGGGGAAACAATGGCAACACGAGGAAATGCAGAATACTTCCGTGCAGGGGGAAACAATGGCAACATGAGGAAATGCAGGATACTAGTGACAAAATCGACAGTGATTTTACTGAAGACGCGAGACCCCATCTGATCCTCATTTCTCCCCCTGTTGACTTATTTATGTTCCTAGCTCTCATTACTGGATGTCACCAAAAAGGCTTTCTAGGGATGCAAGCGGCTAGCCCGCGAACCCACATATAAGCTTAATTATATGCAGGTTCCCACAGTAACCTGCAAAAATTTAGCCTATATGTGGCCAGCGAGGCTAGCCCACTTGCATCCTTAGCTATCATTACTGGATATAGCTCTTTGATTTGTTTCATCAAGTGTTTGAGGCCACCTAACTTCTCTGGATCTGCACAGCAATATGTGAATTTGGGTTGGATGACCCCCCACATTATCTTATGGAGAAACAGCTTATGATCCCTGATTCTCTTCTGAACTTTGTTCAATCCCACTGTTCTAATCTTACTATAAATAATCACGGGCATGCCTTGTTCGCTGACAATGGTGATGAGATGAGAGATTTGCCATCGATTTTTGTGGAGTTTAACAAGTCTAAACGGGAATCCAGTTCCTATAAGACTGCCTCCAGCATTGAGGAAAAAAATAAAATATACATATACACTGCTCTGTGATTTACATGGTTGTGTTCTCTGCTTGTTATATGGATACTTTAGAGAATATTTAAAATATATGTTAGGTTCGTGTAAAGAGTAATGACATTTCGGGATGGATGAAGTAATCAAGTGTCGTATGAGGCCAGTGCATTAGCTACACAAAGAGTAGATGTCTTTGAGTGATTTTGCTTCGATGCCATTTTATGTTCAGTTAGCTTCAGGTTTCTATCGTGAAAAAAAATGATTTATGCCCTATTGGCGAATGTACTGCGGATGGTTATGCCAATGGATGCCTGCTCCAGTTTACGTGGCGCTTTGTGATACCTTTTGATTAGTGTCTGTTAGTGAAATACATTCTTTGTTGCCCATGCCTCTAATAATACTTCCTCTCGAATTTGTTAAAGATATAGCTATTTGATATTATTTTTCATTACCAATCTTCCGAACTCTGTCTCCACATAACAAATGTTAATACTTCTATGAATAATAGTGGTCAAAATCTCTAAAGTTTGACTATGTATCCCTAATAATTATCTATCCGAGAACAGAGGGAATGTTAGTATTTACTATAGGTGGTGAGATGTGTTAGCTCATATTTCTCATGAACTAGGATGGTCTGAGGCCTTTTTGATCATGCATGAGCTTCACTCATTGCTGTTTGCTTGCATGTCCATAGCATCAACAGCAAGTTTAAGTTGGTCATTTGTTGAGTGCTATTCTTTTAAAAAAATTACATGGGAGTAGATAATAGATTTGCACTTTGTGCTTATGATTTGGTTGCCAAACTACGGCCATAGTTGATGTTTCCATTTTGGAAAAAAAAATCTGTCATTTTTCCGTTTACATAGGGATAAGTGTTGGCCCCTACAATCAGCACCAAGGTGATCAAGTGATCAACACCTCTCCCTCTCCTCACCTCAACCCCTGAACCAAGGCGGAAGAAGAGCCGAGCTCACACACGCACACACACTGCAGTTTCAGTCGTTGGACTGTACTGAACACCTCTGAATGTGACTGAATGAACTGAATTGCATTGAACTAGAGTACTCCTATATATACAATCTACTTGTACCATGTATGGTACACTAGAGTATGGCTGGTACAGCCCTCAACTACTGCTGCTGAAACCATCCAAGTATGGATGATGTACTTCTACCTACTCCTAGGGTACATGTGTGACATGAGCCACACCTTCTACATGGCTGTTCATGCCATCTTCATGGCTGACACCATGACTGTTGCTGCTGCATTTGAATGGACAGCACAAGCTAATCCTAAGCATGGCTACTTGCAGCACACAATCAAGCAAACAGCAGATTATGTCTCACAATAAGACTAAAGGGATATGATAGAAAAATAGTTTGAACTGCCATCATTCAGCCGGTTCTTATACTACATACTAGGATCAGTAACTGGCCTACATTTCCACAGATACTTTATCAAACAAAGACAATTTGTTGAGGAATCTAATGCCATACTCATTATGCACCAGGCAACTGAGGTCATCATGTCATGACTCTTTAGTTACTCACTATCTGGATAGCATTCAATTGTAACTTAGTTTTTCTTCCCAAATTTTCTTCAGAAGGGTGAAATAAAGGAGTGTTTCCATTCTGAGGGACAGGGCATGGAGGCAAGGTTGTGAGCAATGGCTCGGAGAAGATAATGGAGGATTGTTCTCTAATAATGCTGTGACCAAAGCGGTATCAGTCTTGTATAGGCCAGTTAATGGTGCAATTCAATTACGGGATGGCTAAGGCAAACAACAGTAACGATATATATTACTTTTTTGTAATCAAATAACATTACATTTGTATGAACGCAGTTCCTTGGTTGAACGACACATATGTGTTACTCTTTGCAATTAATAACAGCAATTTGTATGAATGCACTACCTGAATTATCTTTGTGTGTATTCTCTGTTTACATATGCTGGGTAGAACGCCGCAAAGTGCGTAAAATTTCTAGTGGAGGCAACTACATTCAACAAAAAACGTAAACAACCAAACACCACGCACCTCTAATAGAATCATAAGACCTCAACTAGGGCATGGAGGTGACTACTTGCAACAAAATGTAAACAATCAAACGCAATTTTATCAAATGCAGGTTGCCTGTGCAGAACCACCAAACATCAATCCACTGCATATGTTTACTCTTAGGTTATGCTGCATAAAATCTAATGCAGGCTAAGGGCTAATGTAAGCAACCAATCAAACCCAAATGCAGGCTAAGGGCTAATGTAAGCAACCAATCAAACCCTTACTGAATGGCGGAGATATATCTTAGCAAGAGACAGCTCGATAGATTGTAGAAAAAAGTTTGAGGTTAGAAACATGGTTGGTGTAGTTGATGAGTTTAATCACTTAAGCAAACAGTAACCTAAGAAGATAAAGCCCCATTTGCTTTAGCATGCAGATTGTTCCTGCAAGCTGAAAGCACATTGTGGGTTACAACAATCTGCCCTGTTGGAATTTACAATCTGGTACCTAAGAACTTTTTATCAAAGGTACCTAAGAACTGATGGCATGTGAAACAGACTGCACAAGAAAAAGATGGCAAGCAATAGTAACAACAAAAAAACAAGCAACAACAAATGTCTTGTTAAAGATTTCAAAGAAACCATTCGATAATTTGAAACCCGTGAAAAAAGGTAAAGAAAGCATAATACCTCCTGGTCCATAGTAAGTTGAGCTTCTTCTAGTGTCTCATTTTGATTAATCAACTTCTTGACCTTCAACCTTTGGTAATAATCCCAGATGACAATCTGAAACATTAAACAAAAATGGGAAAAGACTAGTAACTATAAAGCATGGCCTTTACTGATAAATGGCACGTGTCAAATACAACAGATGACACTGGTTATACCTCAGACTGCTCTACTGACATGAGTGAGCAAACCACTGAGTAAAGCTCATGAACTTTGGCCTGAAAGCATCAACAAACATATAATACAAATAAATCAGTTGCAGGGCAAATAAATTTGTCCAGTATGGAGGTATTTGAACTTGGGAATTTCAACAAAAAAATACTCACTTACCGTCACAAATTTTAAAGTCGTTTTGGCTTTTCTAGGTACATATAGATCTATATAACTAAAAAGCCAAAATGACCTACATTTTTCGAGCGGAGAATACTAAGAAAAGTAGCTCATAGAAATTTACTGTCATACGCCTAATGGAAGGCCCACAACCCAACATATGGGCCCCCGCATCGGAACAGGACCACAGACAAGCGCACCACCACAGCTGGCATGGATACTTTCACCCATGGTACTGAAGCACACCACCACTGCTGCCATAGAATCCTAGATAGGTTTAGATCGCTTAGGGACTAAGTCTCCTAGGACTATAAATACAAGGATCTATGTAACCTCTCAATCTTAAGCAAGGAACAAACAGGCCAAAAGCCTTCTATTTCCTCCCTCTCCCTCTCTGTTGTCGCCGCCTCCTCTTCTCCCCCAGAGCCGCCCTCCTCTCTTCCTCCCTGCACCGCCCTCTCCCCATGCCCTAAACCCTACCCACTGCCACTCTAACTCTGAAGCCGCCAGCACCTAGGGGCCCCTCCAACAGGGCTCTTGACATTTACTTTATTATTATGTGCAGTATTATTCAATCAATTAACAGCCAGCATATTTCCATTTTGATTTATGAGTCTAACAGTAAAACTCATCCATGCTAGTTATGACATTCTAAGTAAAGCTTGAGATATTTGCCAATTTGATTTCCAAAACTAGAGTTCAATTGAACAAAAACTGATAACAAATAAGCAATTTGGTACTGTATGTAACTGTAACAATGTGACTAATGGTGTGACTAATGGTAGCATTGATTAATTTACCTTGCCATGCATCATAAATTGAAAATAGATTAGAATAGTTTCATTATTAGGTGAATAGCTTTGTCAGTATCAAGTAAATAAATAAAGTAGTGACATTTTACCTTTCTACTTATTCTGAAAACTTTTTCAGAACTGTCCCTTTCGTCAATCAGTTTTAGACAGAGAGGGTAGACATCCACTATGTAAGTCTTGTCACTTGGATTGTCAAAAATAACTTTTCTAGGGATTTCTGGTCCACCTTTATACCTGCAAGCACTGATTCAATGAGTATATGATACCAAAGACAACACAAGAAGGTCATACTCAAGGTCTCTCTACCACGCAGAGACCAAATATGTCACATAAGTGACTGCTATAGATGGTAGTCCATCAAAAAGTTACATCTAATGCAATATAAGATCGCACAAATAAGTCGTAACAGATCCACACCAACAATGAACTCACAATAAGAGCATTTGTGTAGTATTTGTGTAGCAAATTTCAACTTTTGAGTACAGTTTCTCGGACTAGAGCAATCAAAAATAAGCAAACACAAATAGCGTTAGATACCATTCATATAGCCTTTGCCAGACTTCTTGCGGCACCAAAGTATAGTCCTCCCCTTCTCTCAAGGTCCTCTGAAGCTCTGGCTCTTCACTATCATCGATCCTTTCTGCCGAAACAAGCTTCGAGTTATCAATCTCTCCAGGTCTATTCATAGCCTGAGGTAACTGCTCCGTGCCATTCTCTCCACAACTGACTAAGCCCACATAACCTTGCCACTCCATCCACCAGCTGCACCATTTATGCAGGATGTAATTCAGTAACAGTACTGTGAACTTCAATGCACAGAATAATTTTGAACCAAAATTGGATGACTTTTAAAGTTTAAACATTACAATACAACTTCAAAAGGAAATGACAACTCGAAAGCGTAACGAAGATATGACAGTTGCAACAAGAAACCCTTTTGGACAACGCAGCCATATCTTTTGCAAGAATTTTAGAAGGGCTGATGGGTTCTCCATAGTTTGATGACAACCTTCGTAAAATTGTAAGACAAAAAAAGTACAAAAAGCCAGTAGGTGGAAATTTCAAACACAATTGAAGGTACCTATTGGGCTATTACACTCTTTTCTCTCAAAAACACAGAAGAGCATTGCTTCATTATATTAAGAAGAAAGGCTATAACACTCTAAAGTTCCATGTGGCGGTAAGGAATTAGGAGCAGCAAGGAATTAGGGTGTGGGTATCACAATGTTCATACTTACTCCCTCAAATAGCAAATAAGAATAGTCCAGACTATTAACAACTCTTATCAATTTGTTTATAGTTTAGTTCTTCGAGTGCATGCAGATTCTGATCCCTAGATATCTCCATATTTCTGACCAACCAATTAGTAAAGTAAACATCAAAACATATAACCAATGTGCAAAAAAAATGTTGCCTCAGATAACCATCAATCATCACCCAAACGCCCCAAATACTATGGTGAGATTCGATAATTTTAGGCCACATAACAAGAACATCCCCAAATAGCCCTAGATTCAATCAACCAGGAACCCGTGTCACCGACAAAATTGTACATCTAGGATTCCAAGCTTCTAACTGAAACCCTAAATCGCTTCCCTCCGCATGATACACACGGCAGGCACTGGAGCCCCCGGAACGGAGAGCCGATTCACCGCGTAAAGGTGCAGCCAATTTACGCGGGGGGGGTTGGGGAGTAACGGTTAAATCGGAAGCCACTGACCTCTGCGAGACGAGATAGCGGAGATCCCCGTGCTTGACATTCTTCTCGGCCTCCTTGGTGAGCGCGTCAACGACATCCCGCTCCTCCGCCGCCGTGCACGGGAGGCAGCTCGACGCCTGGAGGAACCCCTCCGCGCTCGGGATCGTCATCCCGCCGCCGATCCGATCCCACACCCCCGCCCGATCAAATCCAAGCAGCACGGCGAGGCGCCAGATCGGGACCTAGGGTTCGGTCCGGCTTGGCAGGTCGAGCGTTTTAATTCGGGTAGATAGGAGGGAGACGAGAGATAGAGTATCGATCCAGCGAGGAAGAAACCAAGAAAGAAATGGAGGGGATTGGAACGAAAAGAATACGGTAAACTATTTTGGAAATTGTCAAAACTATACTGCGTTTGCAGTAATATTAGGTCGGAGGCGGGACGGGGAAACCTGGAAAAGCCGTCTCTCGACGTTTTGCTCGTGCGGGCAGGCTGGTAAGTGCTGCTGACAAGCGGACACCACAGCAGGTTGGGCCCGGCGGTTGGCGTTCGGCGCTCTGCTGTCCGTATACAGATGTTCAGTCTCTGCGTTGTGGGTTCCGCTGCTTCCGCACTAGTGGGTGCACTGTGTCTGTTTGCCATGTATTTGGCGTAGTTTTACATCTCCGGCCACGTAAAAATACTCCTCCGTCTAAAAAAAAAAAACATAAAAGAACCATGCTGTCAATTTAACCAAAGTTTGATCAAGTTTATATTAATTAATATTAATATTTATATGTTAAATAAAATTTATTATAAAATATATTCCATCATGAATCTATTGATTCCTATGAAAAAATAGCGCGCTTATAGCAACGAAATAGCACTAATAGCGTACGAAAGCACCTATCGCGATGCCAAATAAGCGCGATATATAGCGCTATATAAGCGCCAAATAGCGCCGCTATTGCGTTTTGGCCAACCTCCCGCTAAATTCTATAGCCCGCGATTTTTTTTCATGGATTGATTCTAATTTTGTATTATTAGTGTTAATAATCTTTTATATAAATTTAGTTAAAGTTGGAATCAGTTAATTTCTTAGGAGACGAGAATTATATATTTTTGAGACAGAGTGAGTAGCCGTATGTCCCCATTTAGCTTCGTTGTAGTTGTTTTGAAGTCCCCATTTAGCTTCGGTTGTAGTTGTTTTGAAGTCATCCGCTATCTGCCCCTAGCCAGATATTTAAAACACTAGCCGAAACCCCGCGCAGTTGCACGGTTCAAGAAGATTTAAATTACACCTAACGAAGATGAGCGGTTTTGTATTATTGGAAAAACAGGAAAAACAAATCAAGGATAGTGAGCTTTTCGCTTTTTCATCAAGTAATGAAATGCACCGACATTTGAAATGTGGACGACAAAATACACGAATAAGGCATTGAGCTTGGCTTGTGCTTTTGATAGTAGAAGCGACGAATGCATTAGACACCGACCGATGACATAGTGCCATTTTTTGTGCCATCCGTGTTTTTTACTACAAAGAATGAAACGAGAACCCGAAAGGGGATACATCGGAAGGAACAGTGTTGTTTCCTGCAATCCATGAAATGTTTGGACATGGTAAGCACATTGGGAGGCACTTTGTTAATTCATAGGCATCATCGAAGTAAAGAGAAGTAGGAATTGTGAAGTACGCATTGAACGTCCAATGGAGGGGAATTGGCCAAACATTTGCATTAGCAATAGGAAAAGGGGAGAGGTAGAGAGGCGAGAGGGAGCGGAGGGGGCCGGACACACCCCCCGCGGCTGCGGTGTCGACGCACGGGTAGAGAGTCGGGTGTCGCGAGGTGGCGCGTGCGGAGGAGGGGAATGGGCGCACTTGATGGCCGGCGGCGTCGCTGCCGGCGTGGGGCGGCGATGCAGGCCTCGCACGGGCGCATCGCGGATCATGCGGCGGGAAAAGTGGAGGGACCGCGTCTGCGGCAAAAGCCTCGCCCGGCGGCGGCGGCGGCGCCGGGTAACCGCGTCCCGCTATGTGGCGAGGTGAGGTCTTTCGCACGCGGCGTTGCGGCGTAGCGAAGGAGCGCCACCGTTTTTCTTTGTTTTAATGGCGTTGATTGGAAGGGACCGGAACCCAAAGAAATGGCTGGTGGAGGGGCAGATGGAGTGTTTTTTTGAAGGGGAGACGGGTTGGACTTCGGAGCCGCAACCGTGGATGCCGGATCAAACGATAGGGACGATAGGGCGACGTGGCGAGCAACGCCGGATCGCGAAATGGTGTACAAAAATAAGGATAACTAATGGGAGTTTCGGCAGCTGCTGGTATATACTTGAGTATGACTGTATGAGTAGTGCTTAATTGAAGTTAAAGTAATTAATATGACTCTACGAACATTAGCACGAAATAATGGGATAATGATAATATGAAAATATAGACGATGGTTTTAGAAGGACCACGGAAGTGGAATCATGCGATTCGGGTTAGGAGGGTGAAGATTTGATTTTCTGAATATTTATTATGCGAAAGATATATATAATAAACATTGGGAAATATTTATGGGAAAATGGTAAAAGCAATGGAGGTGGAAATATTTGTGTAGTGTCTGCAGTGCACCTAGATTATTTACAAATAGAGCATAATTTTAGAAGATTTGTGGAATTGGAAGTGAGTGATTTGGAGTTAGGATGGAGGAGGTATGTAAAAGCAATGGAGGTGGAAATATTTGTGTAGTGTCTGCAGTGTACCTAGATTATTTACAAATAGAGCATAATTTTAGAAGATTTGTGGAATTGGAAGTGAGTGATTTGGAGTTAGGATGGAGGAGGTATGAATTTCCAAGATTTAAATATAAATTTATTAGAGAGTTATAAACTTGGAAATGACTTCTAATAAAAATCTAGAATACTGATAATAGGACGTAAGATCTTGGGTATGATTTAGGGTGTGCCTAGTTTATTTATAATTTTTCTGGCAATTTTCTGATATGTGGAAATAGGGTTTTCACTCCTATGCGTACGATCTCCGGGTGTGCCTGCGTCGCATTTTTAATGAGTGCCGATGCGCGGGCACAATCCTTATTTGGCGCAGTCCCTGGTTGCAGTCGAGCTGGGCGTTACTGCTCTGTGCACTCGGTCCATAGCGTGATGCGCCGATCTAGGGTTGCCCTTCTTTCTCTCTTTTATTTCATGGACCAAACTCATGGAGAGGCAACGTTTGGTGTCGTGTCGTGGGCGAGTGCTCAGGCTTGGAACGCCTTGACCTGGTGCGTGCATGCGTTCTCCGTTCGCCATCCATCAGCTGAGCACGGTCCCAACTCTGAACCCGAACAGAGAGAGAGGAAGAGAGCACAGCGAGCAGGTGGGAAGGAGGCTGGCGGCGAGCGGCGAATTTGGCTGCGTGGGGCTCGGCGGCTCGCGGCTTCGTCCGGCTGGATGGCGTGCGCGGCAGCGTCTTCAGCTGGTGCGGCCCCGCGTCCCGGAGTTCCGCGGCGGCGTCGCGACACACGGCGGCGCTCGGCTTTGTTCGCGGCTACGGCAGCAGAAGCGCGGCGGTCGTGAGCGCGACCTCGGCAGGCAAAGGGCGAGCGTGTGGTGGCGCTGGCACGGCGCGTGAGGCGGAGTCGAGTTGGACGGGTTTTTTTTTTTTTGGTCGGCGTACGTGGGGTGCTGGTGAAAGGATAAGGCCGAGTTGAGTGGAGGCACGCAGTGCATGTGCATGGGAGCGTGGTGGACATCTAGCGTATGGAGGCGGGATCGAATGGCTGGCAACGGTTTACTGTAGATGACCAGGGAGGTGTGAGGGGCAGAGTGGGAGCACTGTAGATCTACAGGAGTGGTAACCAAAAATGTCTTTATAGATAGATGGATAGATTGGTAATTAGGTGGATTCCTAGCAGCGTTATCATGGTATGGAGAAGGAATATAATTCATGAAGAGAAAACATATAGTGGGGTTGAATAAGGGATGCCAAGGACTTAATTAGAATGATGTGGGACATCAGCACGAAGAGATCGATAACATCTAGTAGGCTACGTAGTGGGAAATGTTGTTGGCACCTTGTATGAAGGCAAATCATATTGTAGGGTTTAGCTTTATTAGAGTAATAGATTATAGATAGATATCGATACATAATATTACTATATGGTACCCTAGCTACTATATTAATAAATATATATGATCTCGGTTTACTTTTTTTTGCATCAGATCTGTTAAAAATTAGGAAGCTAAGAGAAGGAAAGCTAATGGAAATATTAGATTACATTTTAGAAGAACGGGATGAGGAAATATTAGATTACTATTTGAATACCACATGCGTTGCCGTGGGAAGGAGATGCTGTAGAAAAAAAACTTTACATATAGCAGGAAGAGTTTACATATAAAGATGACCAGAGAAATAATTTTATGATCTTATTTATTAACAACAATATCATTTAAAAAAATAAAGAACAATATTCCTTCTCTCCCCTAACGGCTCGTCACACATAGGCACTATCATTGTCCCTCCGCCCTCTAACTGCATGAGCGTGGTTGAGGTGGAGTTGCATCGGCCTAGTAGCTGTGTGCATCGCGTGGGGACAGACGGAGCCACATGGGATCGACGGAGGCGTGTGGACTTCTTGTTGACGCTGCCGGAGACACAGAGACGCATGGGGCCGACATAGGTTAGTCTAGGGACTAAAGAAACATTAGGAGAAGGATGAGGAACTGGTCACGGTCTTACCTGGCCCACAAACATCAATTGGAAAATGCTAGAGTAAACCCGACGAGATGATGATCGCAGCGCCACAGCAGAGAACCAATTGGAGCTGTCAAAATCTGAAGAATGCTTCAATGTCCAGCTTATGTATATAATGTGAAGAACTATAAATCAATAGTAGAGTCCACGACTATGTTGTTGAATGCTTGAGGGAATGGGACATATAGTTCGGATCTAGGACTCATCCAAGTCTCCTTGAGTTATTATTATATATGCACAGTTAGTTGAGAGATCATCATGTTATGGCAGGGGAAGAGGCAGGGGCTAGAGACGTTAGGATAGGATGCATGTAGCACGGCACTCGACGGAATAGATGACACTCAAAGACAGCTGAGGAGTTTGGAGATGACGTGGTGTAAGGAGATTATAGAGAACTCTAAGTGGGTTTTATCTTTATAGGTGTAGTAGATTGGAGGCCGAGAATACGCGAGACTATATATACCGCTTGTCCTTCCCTGTGAAAAAGGTTTTCAATTTTGCGGTGGGGTCCGTTCCTATATGATTGGACGACGACTTTACACCTCGAATTCTCTCGAATTAGCTATTCCTATCTTGATGGTTCCTACCAGCCAAAGGGGGCCTAAAAGTTTGAATACAAGATAGATCCACATTCACTTGAATCCAATACCTCTTTATTAAGAGAGAACCTTTGGTTACTCAGACCCTCGAGCAAGCAGACATCTCTACCATACGCCCTTCCAAGAGCATAGGTGAGCTCATTTACCTCCTTCAATGTCTCATTCTTAACAATGAGGATGGGATCATAAGTGAAGCCATCACTCAAGGGAGAAGTATTTGTGATACAATAAGGGTTAGTGATCGCAACAACAATAGGAGTATAGAATGATTCATCTAGAATATCACAAGCCACTCCTACGTCTCCTACGTTGGTTGTTTCAATAGGCTCCTTCCTTTAAGCAAGGAGAGAGGAGTGAACTTCCTTCAACTTCACATGATATTGAATTAGAGTCTCATTAGTTGCCAAATGTTTAACAAGGTTTTGAATGGTAGAGGCCGGAACATTGTTCCCCTTATTAAAAAAAAAATGTGTATCAAGGGTTTGCTCCAGATCTTTGTGCCTCTTGGGCAACTCCTTAAATTCTTCCCACTTCTTCTTGTTCATAAGAGAATGAGCCTCTTGTAATATCCAAAGGATATAGGGCCTCAGTCCTTTTGTTGTGTAAACTCTAAATACAATGTGATGTATACTGAACCTATTTTATAACATCTTGTGAACCATGAAGTTAATTGTGTATGGCTAACATATTTATTTTGTTCTTGTGGACATACTTGTGATATCTCCCAAAGACCAGCCAACTTACGCGCATCGCTCGAGCTGCGTAGCCGGTGTCCCGCACGGCGAGTCGCCTACGCCAGCTGTCTCTCCACCTCGACCCGGCGCGCACCTCACGAGCGCTCAATATTGCCCCGCGCTCCAGCCCACAAAGATACGCCTTCCTCACACGTGCGGCAGCGGTGCTCACGGCGTCAGCGGCTCACCGTGCGCATCCGGTACCTCCTCGCCAGCGATGCGGTGCCTCCATGGCAGCTTGCGCGCCGAGGACTGGACAGACAGCGGTGCGCCCGATCACCCGCGGCGCGCAACCTCGCGTCAGCGCCCGCGTCAGTGCCACGCCCCGTCGTCGAGCCTACTTCCGCAAGGACAGCCTCCTCCACGATGCTGCGCATCCTGCGACTTCCGGCAGTCGACTTCGCGTTCTGTCCATCGCGCACTACTACGCCGCTCTCGCCCGCGAGGAACCCACCGGCGTGGAAGCGCCGAGAAATCTGCAGCTCTTTGGAACGGCCATCGCAGGCGTCGCCCGGCTGCGGACGAGGCTGCACTACACCAACATGCTCGCGGCGCGGAGGTGGGCGCCGTGAACCATGCTCCTCGCGGCCCGGCCTTGTGCCGGCTCGCGCGGTATTGCGTGGAAGATAGCTTGGCGTGTCGAGGCCGGGTATTGGCCGTCGGCGAGGGCGCCCGCTTGAGACCGGCGCCCGCGCCCAGCGAAGCAGCGTAGCGCGCGCGGCTGGCGTCATGCGGCTCGTGGCCGAGAAGAGCGCTTGCCGCTGCGGTACGGCCGCGCGCCCGATGTCTACGTGTCGGCGGCTCTTCAACGCGAGAACATGAAGCCGGGCCGACATAGCGGAGGGCGGATATCTCACGCATCTTCAAACGGCCCGGCCAGACGCCCGACGTACCAGCTCTCCTACGACCTCCAGCGGAGATCAGCAACTTTACCACGCCCTCACTCCTCCGGTGGCAGCAGTACCGTGACTAAGGTACAATGGCCCGCACGACTGCGGTCGGGACAGCGGCGGGTACTACAGCATCTCGGCAAGGCGACACGAAAGGTAAAGCTCATCTGCTCTCTTGCTAGCTGCCTTGCTAATGATGGTTGACATGCTATGCTACCTCTCCTAACCTCCTAGCAACAGTGATGGTCGATGCTTTTCCTTTGGCCATGACGATGGAATCGTTTAAGAAAAGGTTAAATTTGGATTTCAGTTTGCAAACTGGAAAGGATCATGCATTAGAGATATATATATTGACTCCCCTGCTGATATAATTTTCTTTGGCAAACTTAGTGTAGACTGAGCAGCTTTGCTTTGCAGTGGGCATCGATGCCGGGTTTTCTTTTGTTTGCGAGGACTGATACTTAAGTTATGCGCATTAGTAGGATGTCAAGGTACGTAATACAAAGGAAACATGCATGGCACGAAACTAATGTAAGTCAGATTAATTAACCAGCGATCATTCGAGATGATGCATGACAATGAATGTTCGGTAACAATGAATTGAAGCACAGAATGAATTTTAGCTTTCCGACGTGATTTACTTTTCTTTTCGTCCTGCATTCCAGTCTTGGCACAAAAACCGGAAATGTGAGTAGTAGAGTAGGCAACCATAAACACAATCCTTTGCCGTCAGTCACATCAACCTGCAATCATGAAAGTTGAGAACAACCTTCCAGTGGTCTATCTGTCCATTGTTCTTCCGATTGGAACTTTGCGCCCCCTTTTGCTCGTCTGCTGAGGTGTTACCCCTTTGTTTGTGCTTGCTAGGGTTGGTGGACATGGCCCTACAGGTAGCTGTGGCAGCATGTGTGGCTGTACTGGCCATGGCATTGTGACCAGTAGCAGAGATCAAGTGGTGCCTGCCTGGACTTGGTGGATGGGAGCCTCTGGATTCTGATGGAGTCAGAGGCAGCAGCGTATGGTGGAGTCAGTGAACTAATGTTCTGAGACAAACTCATTGATCGTGGTGATCTACCACTTCCCTCTGTCTCTTGTCCCTTTCTCCCTATGTTGTTGTAATTGAGGTGTCCTTGAAAATTGGTGGTAAACAAATGGGCTAGATAATTGTCATTAATGATTAGACAGCCATATTTTTGTGTTCTGAAAGTGAAATTCTGCTAGCATCGAGCCAAGTTGTTTAAAAATAGCAAGACCTTGTTTGGTTGCATAGGTTTGCCAAATTGTTCATTATTATTATCTACATGTAAAAGTGGCGAAGCAACTTGCTTCGTCGCTGATCCATGTGAAAAGCTTGACAGCCTTTTCTTTGAAACACCCCACAAAAAGCTCTCGAGCCAGTTTCAAAATTAAAAGAAAAAAACCGCTCCATATGCAAATGGATTGGAGGAATAGATACTTCACATTTCTCCTTTAGTCTTCAAACTATAACTTCTTTGCTTTGTAAATGTTATTTTTAAAGAAAATACACAATACCCTTATTTATGGTCATCGCCTTAAATACACAATACTTTTTATCCGAGGATAGCTTTATAAAAAATAACAGTACAT
>JADLZK010008196.1:0-108157 GCA_015847255.1 Hyparrhenia diplandra | reverse complement strand
AGCTGAAAGGAAGGAGGGCTGGAGGCCCGCAAAGCGAGGACAATTGCAGTAGTGTGGTCGTCAAGGTTGGTGCATCAAGGTCATGGTGGATGGGTCGAGGTGATCCAAATGATGATCAAGTGCGCAGAATCTCCTAGTGGTTCGAGGACTAAACGCCAAAGACAGCGTATATCCATAAAATATTTTTTTTAATTTTGCACTCAAGACACCATAGAGGTGTGAGTGTTTTAGGATCGAGCAAACCGCACTATAAAGAGGGGGAAAACTATCATACATATCTGGCTCATGCATGCATTCTAACCTAGAGAGCTAACCCAACTTTCGAAAATTGATTGTAAAATGCTACACACGAGCACATGGTGATGTACATGGTAAAGTTGGGCATTTGCTTCGACATCTATTGCACCAATGTATCGGTGGTGAAACATGCTATTCTCATGCCTGCTGGTATACTTTGCTCTGCAGCATGTCAAGCAAAGGCTTACTCTGAGAACGCCGACATTTCACAGTTGAAACGCCGATCAACCCCCGCGATCGACGCGCATGACCTGACATCCGGAAAGGCCCACGGTGAGTCCTGGCCAAATGCTGTGCCTGTGATTTCGTGGCTCGACCGAACGCCTTTGTTTGTGAGTCCTGGCCACGACCTAATCATTGACCTGGACGCACTCCTCGGTGTCGCTAGTGTCACGGCTTATTAAGCCACCAGAAGCTCGAACGTGACTATAGATTGAAGTCCAGTTCTATAAGGCCTGCCGTCTGGCAGAAACGTAGTTTCTTCCAACGGCTCATTTCGTGATGGGGCTATATATGAGGTGTTGGTCGGCTTTGTGTGAGGTCTTGGTCATTTGAAATCATTCCTAACACCTCTAAAGCTTCAGCACATTACCCTCCTCCTCACCCCTTTGCTTGTGAGCACTCATTCTAGTGAGTTGAGGTGATCTTAAGTGCACTTTGCTTTGATCTTTGCATCTAGTGGCAATTTGGGGATCGCCAGATTTGGGTGATTTCTTTGTTGCTTCGAGAGCACCACTCCTAGCCGGTTTGGGATCGTGGAGGTGTCAAGTGCTATAGCGAGACTTTAGCCACTCCCAGTTGATTTTGTAGAGAGGACTGCATCCTCGCTTCGATCTAATAAATTGCAAGTGATACATTGTCAGTGGTCTTGCACCCTCATTTGCTTTGGGTGCAAAGTAGCCCAAAGGCACTTGGCTAGATGGCTCCACCTGGCCCTTCACACGTGAGAAGGCCTGCCATCAAATCTGAGACTAGCTTGAGGGTGCCTGCGAACTTCGCAAGTTAAATCTCATGTCTCCACTTTCTTGTGTGATTGTTGCCTCGGGTGATTGGCTTCACTTGGTTATCTCATTGTATCACCTTGGGTGATTGAATTGACTAGCCTCACATTGTGGTATATCACTTCTACCTCTTGCATTACCTTCATATATTGTGCTTGTTTAGTTTGGAGGTTTAGTTTGGCGTTAGAGTAATTAGCTTGTTCACCTAGTGGTAAAGTAGGA
Organism: Hyparrhenia diplandra; assembly: GCA_015847255.1. Classification (NCBI taxonomy): domain Eukaryota; kingdom Viridiplantae; phylum Streptophyta; class Magnoliopsida; order Poales; family Poaceae; genus Hyparrhenia; species Hyparrhenia diplandra. Next base: position 106,637 of record JADLZK010008196.1, on the reverse strand, counting down.
GATCTTAGCCTCTTTGTGTGAATTAGAGACTATAGCAACTAGAATTGTCAATGTGAGGCTTGCCGACAAGTAGAGCTAGAGCAAACGCTTATAACGCCATTTGTTATTCTAAACAAGTTTGTCTAGTGTTGTAGAATTTTACATAGGGTTATTCGTCTCTTTCAGCTTGTTTAGACCTTTCACTTGGCATGTCTTGGTGACGCACAATGTGTGGAGATTCTAGCGCCGGCTCCACTATCTTCCAAGGAAGAATTACTATAACTGCTGATCCCTCATCAGTCATTTACTTTCATCCTCCAAATGGGCCGCTAACTCCATCAGCAGTGAGCTTGGGCCACTGACAAGGCAGGATCACAGACAAGTTACTGGAAACCAAGATTTGGGACCACAGTCGCTTCTTTCTCGCTAAGGTACTGAGGGCCCAACACCCTACAACCTGCCCTCGAGGATCAGCCTCTATTGCGTGGTATGCAAGAGCAATTCAACACTTCCACCCGGGAGGCGCTACACTAGCCTGGCAGACGCCGCATGGTCGCTTACACCGCATCGTCACCAAGATGCGCCGCCGGTCCGGCCTCGTAGCAGCCGCATCGCTACCGAGGCTGAGCCACCCACCTGGCGACCTACTGTCTGAGACGCCATGACTGGGGCGGGAAGGCCAGCATTTCTTGTCGATGGTGGACGACGTGACCCGCTTCATGTGGGTCAGGTTTACCGTTTCAAGGACGCCACCACCTAAGCCTCAAGAGAATCAAGGCAGGTCACAGGCATCGCGCACTACCAATGGCGGCTTTCACCGCTTCTCGACTCTCATTTCTATGCAGCTCAAGGCGCCAAGCACTTTCTTTTCGCACCCCAATCACCGCAGCATATCGGCGTAGGCGATCGCGAAATGCTTGAAGACTCTCGCCGATTTCTATGCAGCGAAGGTGAATAAGCGGCCACCTTTCTCCATTACACCCAATTGCCACTACAAAATGGTGGGTGGTGACCGCACGAGCGCCAAGGCAGGCGCATGCCTACTAAGTTTTGGGGGGCAGGCAAAGGATGACACAGCTTCATCTGCCAATCGCCGTCGAACAGGTCGTTTGATGGAAAGACTCCCTATGAGGCCTGGGCAGATTTTCAGCACGCGCCGCATCTGGCTTCAAGAACCTATGTGTCGCTCTGGGTGCACGCCACACCAGTGATATCTACTACCTCCAAGAAGCCTCGACGACCACCCGCAAGTCCTGCTGCAGAATTGTCTTCGGCACAAGGCCATACCGATCGTCAATTCCCAAGACATAGTGCGTAGTGAGTCGCGACATCTGCTCGACGGCGACGCGGCCGGGACAGTCCAACCCCGACGCCGGCGACTCTCGCTCGAGTGACTTCGTGGTCAAATTGGCAACCGGCGAGTAGGCGCTAGCAAATGGCCCGAGGTGTCCCCTATCACCATCGCATCAACATAAGGGCCATCTGCCGCACCGCATTCGTCACTGTGGGCAGCCTGAGGGTCATCGGCGGCGACAAGTCCCCGCGACCCTACCGCTACCGCTGTTTCCACTCCCAAAGATCGCTAAATCAGAAGGCTTTCCGCACCAAAGAACACCAAGTAGTGGAGTGTAGGCGAGCTGCTGGAGTTAAATTCACCTCCATGCTTGTTCGCCGAAATGTGATCTCACTCATGATGGGAGATCGCTAATTTCGCCTAAAGACAGATCCTGCCTCAAGGCCGCCAGGAGCAGAGCTGAAGGGGTCAGACATAATCACATTGGGGAGCCAAAGACACTCAAGTGGGTCTACAAGCTCAAGAGAGACGAAACAAAAGTAGACTAAGCATACTGTGAGGCTACAGGCACGGCTTTGTCCAACAAGAGGGGATCACTATGACGGTTTGCCCGCCCTGGCCTTGATGGAGCCGGGCTCAATCTTACTCGCATCAAGTGGCCATGAAGGCATGCTGGCCCACACATGGACGCCAACCTGGCGTTTCCTGTCTGTGGACTCAAGGAGGAGATGTACGTGAAAGCAACCGCCAGTGAATGCTGTCGCCAGAGAAGAGCATTATGTGTACCCTAAGGTCTCTCTACTAAGCAGGTCAGCGCGCTTTTGAATTTAAGCCGATGCCACGCTCATGAGCATGGGCTTTCAGCAAAGCCGCCACGGTGCTGATGTAACGACGGGCACCAAAGAACTTCGCATATAATTAACGCCACGCTGACGACCGACATTACCGGGCGCCAAAGCAGCGGTGCACCCGAGGGGTTCAAGCCTCATGAAGAATCACATGAGTGTGACTCCTCGCATGTCAGTTTACCTCGGCATCAAAGTCCATTAAGAAAAGGTCGGGATCTCACAGCAATCACACTATGCCAAGAGTGATTCTAGAGCTCGGAGACATGTCCAAGGTAATCCTGCCTATACTCCACAATGGAGGAGCAGCTGCGCTCAGCACGAGAGCTACCTAATCGAGGAGGCCGATCCACTCAAGCATCAAGTATTGATCGGCAGCGCTTACCTGCACACTCATCCTGATTCAGTATTCTGGCCGGCTTCTTCGTGATATGGAGTGGGCCGACGGTGGAGATCAAGCAGGCAGTCGTAAGCCGCATCCTCCACCACATTGCTGGTATGCTGGACTATGGGCTGCACTTCACCGAGGTACCGAGCAAGGCCCCTTCATTGGGTACTACGATAGGGATCTAAGCAGAGTACCAGCAAGAGTACAAGCGATGTGTTGTTCTCTAGCGGTTATATGTGGTTGCCATTAGTGCTGCTACCCAGGCCATGTGGCTGTCAAGGCTGCCGGCTGAGCTACTTGGAAGAGCAACAAAGCCAGATTAAAGGAAGAATTCACACTTTGTTTCTTAAGCAAGAATCCAGCTTCCAGCGAGCGTAGCAAGCACCTAAGGATCAAGTACCACTTCATCCGCAATTGCCATCAGGACTGGAGTACATCTCCCCACCGCATTCCCACACGAGGTGCTACAGCAGCCAAGGCAGCCGGCGTGGCGGTTTGCTGGTGGGGGTGCAGCTGCAGGGTTGGAGAACCGGAGGAGTGACCGTGAGTAGTAGTAGGTGAAGCCGCGGGGTAGGCGAAGAGAGGTAAAAACCTGTATGGCTGTCCGTGTGTTAGTGTGTTGGGGAGCTCAAGATGCTGGAGATTTTTAGGCGCGGATGTAGGTAGTGGGGCATAGGGCCACCGGGAGACATGCAGTCATCATAGAGACCATTAGGCGTTTAGGAGCACTGTGGTAATTGTAAAGGGTTGTAGACAAAATCTAAAGGGACGGGTTCAATAGAGCGGGCACAACGTCAGTAGCATCAAGAAACTTGAGGTCTGCCGAAGTACTAGACCATGCTGCTCATTGAAGACCAAGAGAGATGATGACCAAAGTCCATAGATAGTGAGTGCAATCATCGGCACAACCAAATAATATTTTGTAACTAGAGACAAGAGACAACTGAGATGTCTATGTTTCACAATGAATGAGATCAAACTATTAAAGCCTATAAGGCCTGTAAGATATTTTGATCTAGCTTCAATGAAAGGCAAAGTGCCATCTTCTTCAGGCAGCAAACAGAAGTCACTCGGTGAGGAGAGGTCACCCGATGAGTTTCATAAAAACCATATCTCAAGGTGGAAGGAGCTGTTTCTGCTGTCGAGGAACTATGACTGACGATTTGTTGCATGCCGTTATGGGAGCCCTAAGCGGAGATGATCTCAGTAAGGCCGTTTGGTGAGCGCAAGGAGATCCAAGACTTAACGACACAGTCCATACACGAGTCCGGGGAGATGGGGTCAGGAGGGTCCTCACCTAACGTGATCATTGAAAGAAGCTTGCCGAGGACGAGCAAGAACTGATCGCGCCAACGTTGACATTGCTGAGTCGGCGGGAAAACGGTGACGTGGGTTCTTTGATGTTGTCAACGGCGGCGGCCCGCGCGCAATTGTAGTAGCCATGGCCCAAGGAAGAAGTATACAGGTTAAAGCAGTGGCGAGGAGTTGCCAGAGGAGTTGCCGGCCAGGGCCGCCGGGGCGGCATGTCACACAAGAAAGAAGGCCACGATCTTAAGGCTACAGCTCCCAGCGTTGCTTCGAGAGTTAAGAGCGATTTGCCCTTCCTTGGGCGAGGGCAACCTCTGGCTGCAGTCACACCTGTGAGACCTGATGGGAGAGGCTAGTGGGGCAATATTGTGAAACATAGGATTCTAACTAGCACTGATATCATGAACAAGGATCTGCCCATGGCCACGATTGAGGTGAGCACGGGTAACAGCAACCAGAGTGGGAACACGCCGATGGTATTTAGCTGAACCCATGTAGACGGCTCCCAACAAACTTCTTGAAGAGCAACATCGGAGAATGAGAAACAAGCAATATCAATTACCCCAATTCCCTAACGCTTTGGCTTGATTTCAAAGATGCATGTGAAACAACCAAATAACAATATTGTTGTCAAAAAAAAAAATAACAATATTTTTTTCATAATTCAAGTTTTCACCCAATTGTATATGACCATGTACATAATCTAGAAAACACTACAGGAAACCGAAAGATAGTGCTTGTGCTTAACGCTTTAAGAACATCAATCAAATGCGAAATCAAAGAAGCAATTTATAATTAGGAAAACGGTTCGAGTTCTGTTTTTACGGAAAAGGTTGTTAATTGTTTTCAATCAAATATCTAGGATTAGAGGCCTAGAAAACTATAAACGCCAAAATATAGACATTGAAGCACACTAATCCCAGCTTTTTTTTACTGTGAACAATAATGTTTTTCAACATGTTGCAGATGTCGAGATGAATTCAGAAACTCCAGGGATCAGTAATCACCTAGACTGATATACAAAAATTATAATAATTTGTTGTTTAGACAATTACAACGTGGATACATGCTTTTCTATTTGTTTTATCCCTGACAGATTACTTACAAAGCACCTCAAGCTGAATGTGTAGTTGCTGTGCCATTGTCTAGCATGCTGTACAAACCAAACATAGAGTAGGCTCAAAATCTTCAGATAGAAATAAATCAAGAAGTGTGTTAACCCACCTCAGAGATCTCTAGCTACTATTCTTTGCAGACACAGTTTCCATGTTGTGGGCATACATCTAGACCAGAGTTGCCACTGCGGTCAAAAAAAGACCAGAGATTGGAGATTGGAGATTGGCAAAGATGAGGTGAGTGTTGCTGCCGTGTAGTGGCCACGACCAATCGAAAAAATGAACAGAAAGAAAAAATGACCACACCTGCACAAGCACACAGAAGCGAGAGCATAGTTATTTCTTCTAACTCGCAGCAATAAGACTGGGGCTCTGCAGACCAGAGCTTTTAACCCTTTAACTGCAGTTCACTTTTCTATATGTAGCTTGAATAGCAGGATCTTTTCCATAGTTCCTCAAATTAAGTGGTGCATATTCACGGCTTGTTGCAGCAAAGAGGTCTTCAAGATTTTTCTATTTGATTTAAGAAACTAATCCGAAAAATGCTTTCAAGCGTGGAATAAGGGAGTACTCAGTGACTTAATCACATACTCCAGATTCACAATTGTAGTAGGCATAATAATAGTAATTAGGTGTCCAGGAAAGAAATGGAAATTGTGGTAGGATCATACCAGAGCTAGAAGGGTCACATGTGGACTGGTTTTTCTTCTATCAGCTGAAGATTCCTCTTCAAACCGCTCACGGCCTTCAAGTAATATGCCAAGGTAGTTGTATGTATGTTAAGCTATGATAAGTTTCAGATCTTTACTATCATCAAAAAGAATGGCTTGCCGTTTTGTACAAACAGCCTGATGTACACTCAATAGATTCAAAATCAATTTCCATACAGCTTTGCAAATTTGTGGCGGTGCAGGATATTCTATATAAAAGATATAACTATACATGTGTAAACTGAAAATTTATATCTTGGGTGGTAATCTTACTACAATACGATTTTAGTTATTTGTGCACATGAATATGCTATGTGTCCATAAGCATACATACCTGTTGAGTATGGTGCTTGCCCCCTGACCCAACCAACAAAAGTTCTTTGTTTGTTCCAGGTAGTCAAGGGATGGCTAGATTTACTATATTAACAGCATCTTCGCTAGATTGATTAGCTGCTTTGTTGGGCGTTGGCAATGACAGAATAGGACTAAGAAGCTTCTTCACTATAGGCTGGTGAGAAATGCAGACAAATAGAAAGCTGGTTACTTACCAACCTAATAAAAATTAGGTACAATATAAGCAATTTACACCCACAATAAATCTACACAAAACATAGATACAGGAATTCTCCGACAGTATCACAGCAAAAATTCAGAACCATATATAACTGACTGAAACGAATCCAGTCAGTCAAATCAGCGCCCTGTAATCTATAGAAGGCAATCTGAACATTGCATCCAGTCAACACAAATCAAACTCAATTCACTAACGAGGCACCACCCCATGACGCATCTAGACACATGGCGCCACCAAGCATCAATGGCCCAACCATGAATCCGACACCTGCAACAACAGCACGAAACCCCGAAACCCAACACATACCCTTAAACCTACAGTGCGGATTGAAGGGCTGAACGAAAACCGAATCAAGATCAACTCGAGAGACGAGCGTGAGCTAAGATTTCGCAAAGATTGACAAGGCGGCAGTGCGGTTACCTTTGGGGAGCGGCAGAGGGGTGTCGAAGCGATTAAGGAATGCGGACCATTGGTTGCGGGGCGTGCCGCCGCCGAAGGCTGCGTGGAGCCCGCCAGTGCGCCGACGAGCAAACCGCCGCCCACCGGGCGCGCATCACCGGACCGGCCAAGAATGTCTAGCAGAGCGCCGATCCGCCATCTAACGCACGGAGCCGACCTCCTCCCGAGCGGATCTTCGGCGCGCCGCCATGCCTAGGTCAAATGGAGGGAAGAAGAGCCATGGGGAGGGAAGAAGGAGAAGAAGACGGCCGAAACAAGGGGAACGGGAGGACATTGACGGGGAATGAGGAGCGCGTGCGGGGGACCATTGACGGCTCTTCGTCCTGCCGCTCGCTAGGTACGTCCCTCGGCACTCAGTGGCTCACAACCCTAGGACTATCCTCTGGGATTTCAGTGTCCACTCCATGGCGTTCTAGCTACGCAATTGCTAGGTCTGCTGGCATAGGGTGACCGACCCAGACACACACAGGGTGCACGCGACCACCACCAGTGCCACACTGCTAGACGAACTGCTAGACTCCTTCGCCAAAGTCTTCTCCGAGACACACAAGTTGCCTCCTCCGCACCATGGCGTTCTAGTTGTGCACACCCATCCTTCGCCCAAGTCTTCTGGGAGACACGGGCTGCCTCCTCCGCTCCATGGCATTCTTACTTAGCCCCACCAGCGCCCACCTTTGCTAGAATGAACCGCTAGGACCTCCTTCGCCAAAGTCTTCTCCTGAGCCACATAGGTTGCCTCATCCGCATGACCGTGACCACATCACCCTCCTCACTAGATCATAGCTTGTGGTTGTACAGCCATATCGACACCCGGCGCTAGCGGCGAGTTGGAACAACAATGCGCCGCCATGCTAGACCGGGGGCTCATTCATCAAAGCTCCTCGGCGTTCTCCTCCATGGTCCTCCTCGTCAAGAAGGCCGGCGGCTCATGGCCCTTCTGCCGACTACCAAACCTTGAACACGATCATCATCAAGGGCGCCTTCCCCGATTCGATTGGTGGTTGGGAGCTGCTGGACGACCTTCACGGCGCCAAGTTCTTCACCAAGCATGACCTCCAATTAGGCTACCACAAGTCCGTTTGAGCCCCGACGACATCGCTAAGATAGCAATCCGTTACTCTCGATGGGCTCATTGAGTTCCTACTGATGCCATTCGGGCTGTGCAAAGCCTTGGCCACGCGTTCTAGGCGCCGATGAGCGGCGTCATCGTCCTTCCTCAACAAGTTTGTGCCTTGGATTGTAGAAACGAAACAAACACACCATCCTTCTACAGGCAGTTCGAACTAATGGCACAACCGGAACAAAAGGGGCAGCAGTATTACCATAGAAAAGAAATGAAATATTAAAATTAAATTTTCAGCTTCTCACCTCTACACTAATCATGATTCCAGACAAATCTTAATCTTTTGTAAAGCCCAAAAGTCTAATAGCCTCATGAATTTCCAACATTCCAATATCTCCGGATTTCGGTCCAATTTGAAATTGACCCAAAGCTACGTGCGCCGCATGGTGAGGAAGAATTTGAAGTTGACCCAAAAGCTGCGCCGCTGTGTGGTGAGGAGAGTTGAATTGCAATCTTGCAACAGTAGAAAACAATGGAAGTTAGGGTTTCATGGACCATAAACAAACCTCACTACTTGACCCATCGGCAGTGCCCTACTTGTGTTGGCAAAAAGATATTGCCGGAGGGCAATTGTGGCTCTAGGCAACTACATTTCGACTTGGTAATCTTCTTGAGCCCAATCCTTCCCCTCATCTCCTCAAACTTTGCCTTGCCGGGACTTAGTCTTGATGCTTCTTACCTCAATACACTCCCGATGAAATGGTACTTGGTCAGGGGTTCTTGGCAAGAGCAAGTGCTAACTTGTCAGCTCTCAGCTCTTCCACCTCCACTCTTCTTCCCAGCAACTCCTCCCTAATGAAATGGTACTTGGTCGGGGTTCTCTGGCAAGAGCAAGTGCTGACTTGTTGTCAGCTCTCAGCTCTTCCACCTCCACTCTTCTTCCGAACAACTCCGCTGTAACCTACACAAACCATAAAGCTCAAGATTTATTAGTAGTCATGGCCACATACTCTACTTCCACCGACGACAATGCAATGAGTCGATGTCGGACCAAATCGCCAGTCACATTTGCCCAAACGCATGGATCATTAAGGTAGAATCGGGGGTCGGTTGCTTGACCAATGGGGCGCTTGGATTGAAAGCGGCATGCCTTGGTCGGGCCCTATTGAGCAAGTGCACGGGCGGTGACCACGACCTGCCATCTACGATCTCTCATCAACGCCCGGGCTATGAGTACCCGCGTTTGCCGTTCCGCCGCTTCACGGCGCCGATATTCCGCTGCTGGCGAGTGAGGGGCGCTGTTGTGGCGCTGGATGCCTCTCCACGCGTAGGCTGGGTGGAACTCGCCGACGGTGAACTCTCCGTCCGTGTCCGTGCGCAAGGTGCGGCAGTTCTGTAGCTCGCTTCTCGCCCGTCACAGCAGGAGCTTGATGGTGTTCGCGCGTGTGCTGCTCATCGCCGAAGCGCCACTCACATGTACTGCGTGGCATCATCGACCGCCATTAGAAGTAGCGGCGCTAATCGGGAGTTGCCGGCGTGATCGCCCGCACGAGTCGCGTGGACGACTGCCGGGTCGCGGTACTAGGCCTCTGACGAGAACGGAGTTTCGGCGTTTCGTATGACGCACGTGGTCACGGGTGCTCGGCCCATTACGCCATATCTTCCTTCGACAGCGGTGCAGCGCGGTCGAAGTGGTGGTGTCGGCCGTAGCGCTTATGCCAGCGCCATGCCTCATGCATCCTTGTGTGCGCGGCGAGGCAGGCGGCTTTGGCGGTGTGCTGATGGCGGAGGATGTAGAGCTCGGTTGGTGCTCTACCCGGACCTTGATACAAGGAGCCGCGCATGCCGGTCCCAAATCCTCAACAGATCGTGCTTGATCTCCACCCTCGAGCCTCCCCTCGTCCCGAGCTGCCCCAAGCTCATGATCGAGATATGCAAATGCCGAGATGTAGTACACACCGTGGAGCACCATGTGCTCCCCCGCTCTTGGCCTCGAAGATGATAGACTCGTGCCATGAATCTCCACCTTGGACTCGTCGAACACTCCCCCATGCCTCTGACCGCCGTGGTGTCCAGGTCGGTGAAGAGCTTGCGCCGCCCAGTCCTGTGGTGAGTGGCGCCGGTACGTCTGTGTACCAACCGTCGATCTTGTCGGCGGTGGTGGAGCTAGGTGTGGAGGAAAGCGTGCGCCTTTGCTGGCGGATGTCCAATGATACCGATTTGGCGTGGGAGGAAGCTTGAGCCTCTCCCGTTGCATCCATCTCCACTAATCCGCACGCTAGAACAGCGCATTGTCGCCCTCTCTGTTTTCCACCATGTGTGCCGCGCCACCACGCCATGATCACGGCGAGGGATGGGGGCAATCACTTCTATGGAGTTCGGCCGCCTCTGTGCGGACGAAGGTATGGTGCGCCACCACACACCGCACCGCATACGGGCAGAATGGCATGTAGTGCGGAGAGGGCGCACCAAACTATGAGTAGGCATGGCAAGGTCGATGATGAAGGCCAAAAAGATGTAGGTGGAGTTCTGGGAAGTAGTGACCACGGCAGAGTTCATCCTCAACCACACGCCACCAAGGCCACGAAGGGCAAGACGCCACTTTCGAGGGTTGGCGTGGGCGCAAGCCAAATGTCTCCTTCCTAAGGACATTTGGCTGCGTTAATCATGTTAAGAACATGAAGCCCCACCTCGGCAAGCTAGAAGATAGAAGCACACCCATGGTGTTGTTAGGTCATGAGGGCGGTAGCAAGGCATATTGGCTCTATGATCCCAAGAGAGCAGGTGGTGATCTCTAGGGATGTGGTGTTGATGAGATGGTAGCAGCTTGGGACCTTCCCTCAGGCTTGGGGGAAGCTGTCAATGACACATTTGCCATCGAGTAGCCTGGTGATCCAAGGAGGTGATATGGACAAGGCTGCTGCTACAAAAGCCAGAGAGCAGTATTCACCAGCAGCGGCAGCGTTCATCTCCATCAAACTCCCACACAAGCGGCAAGATGGGGATACCTCCAGCAATGCAGGTTGAGTAAGCCTCTCCAGAAACATCTCTGAGTTCATGGACATGTTCCATGATAGCGAGGTCCATTCGTCAGGGTTGGACAACGTCGTCGAAGAACTAGATGTACCTGGGATTGACCAACCACCTGCGTGATGAGTGCGGTAGTTGCTCATGAGCGCCAGAAGCGGTCAACGACAAGTTCGCGGTGGCGAGCAAGATGCCAACTAAAGGCGGGCTATGCTGAGGAGAGATGCGGTCCATTGAGGACAACAAACACGCTGGAGCTTGTCGATCCGCCGATAGGATGCCGACCGATTGGCCTCAAATTGGGTCTACAAGGTGAAGCGGGATGAGCATGGTGCCATTGTCAAGCACAAGGCCCGACTTGTTGCCTATGGCTCTATGCAGCGTGAGGGCATCGACTTCAAGGAAATCGATCGCGGTGCGTTCATCACCGGACGTCAAATCAACCTTCCTCAACGACGAAATACGGAGACGGTCTTCGCCAACAGCAAGCTCTAGGCCGTGTCGTGAAGGGAGAAAGAGCACAAGGTGTTGTCAGTATGATGTGGGCTGAGGCGGGCACCACAGGCGTGGAACGCCAAGCTCCGATGCCACGCCGAGAGATTCTTGGGTTCGCGCACCTGAAAATAGCACGCGCTCTACACGCCAAGCGACGGGGAATGAGGAGCGCGCGGCGAGGACATTGACGCTTCAAGCGCGAGATAGTCAAAGGTCGCTTCACGAGGGAGCGATCTTGGCACACTCTCCTACTACCTTGGCACGAGGTGAGGCAGAGGAACAGGCACATCTCCTTAGGCCAGCAGGCCTACGTGTGAGAGTTGTTGGGGCACAGCTGGCGTGGCTAATTGCAAGTCAGGCGTGACTCGATGGAGAGCGACCAAAGCTAAGCAAGCACAACACCGCTACTTAAGGTGGACTTGGCATACCGGAAATCGGGCAATGTTGCGCTGCTATTCACACACATACCCAATGGACATTGCTTTTCGCGGTTGGGTACGCTATGGAGGACCCGGTGAAGACCACTGGATAGTAGTGGAGGCTTACGCTACGCCAAGGGGGTCGCTTGATCAAGCCATCATATTCCCCAAGCGGTGTGGCAAAGGTGAGCCGAGGCTCACGACATTGTCCACATGTGAGGCGTGAGTATGTCACGCGGCAGCCATGGCAAGGAAGCTCATGCATTAGCCGATTGTGGAGAATTAGCCCACCATCACCCTTGCAAAGAATCCAGTCCTCCACAACCGCAAACCCCTATCAACACTTTCGTTTTCACTTCATTTTGACTGTCGATGGAGGATAGATTTTTCTCGGAGTTTGTCGAAACCAAATGGCCAACGCGAAAGTGCACTTGTTGTCCCACTCTCAGCTCCACAACCTCCATGCCTCCGCCCCGGCGGCTGGACAACCCACGGGGCTTGCTTCGATGCGATGGTGGCACCAACGTACTCCGCTTTGCAGCTCGACAAAGCCACCACCTTCGCTTAATGGATCACACTGATGAGACGGCGCCCGGGAAGAACATGGTTCCACCGGTGCTCCGGCTTGTGTCCACATCGCCGGCGAGGTCGCTGTCCGCAGCGATCTCGGCGAAGCGGCGAGTCCGGCGCTGCTTTTGTAGTGGAGCTCGTAGTCCGCGCCGCTCGCTGACATACCGAGCAGCACGCTTTTCGCATGCATGCATGTGTTTCTCGGTCGCGGCCGCTCCATGAACCAGCTTCGTAGCTGACGGGCTAACGCCAAGTCCGCCCTCGAGTGTAGTGCCAAGGTACCGCTGATGCTTCCCATCACCGCCGATTAGGGTGTGCGGTGTCGTGTCTCATGGTATCGCCTTTAATTTCGATCCTTTCCTTCCGCTACGCATCCGCTTTCTCCACTCGCTTCTCTCCTCAGGTGTGTTCTTTCGGTGAGGGCGTCGCGCCCGCTTACCGAGCGCGCCCTTCACCGGCCCGTGCCCAGCGTCCCCGTAGCCGCCCGGCCCGATCGGCCAGCGTCGATTCTTGCCACCATCAGACCCATGCCTTCGGCGCGGCCCCGTCAACCAGGCAGCTGTTGTTTTTCCAGTCGGCGGTAGCGCGATCCCCATGTTGCTCTCGTCAGCGTCCTCGGCTCCTCACGGCGTCATCCAGACACCTCCAGCGTCCTCGGCTCGAGCACCTCTGGCGCCCCCGCGGATGCCGTCGCTCCACTCCCCTTCGCCAGCTACACCTGTCAACGTCAAGCGGCATGTGCCGATCGCCCTCGGCCTCGGCGCCCAACTACTCCAAGTGGAAGGCGTTCTTCACCCACGCCCTCTGCGCCAAATGCAGGCGTGCCGGGCTGCTTCGACCACATGCGTGCATTCGCGGCTTCCGGATGTATGGCTCCATCGACGACACCGTCCTCCGACCTCCGCCATGGAACCCCGTCCAGGATACCCGCGCCCTGTACGTCTCCATCGAGGAGGCACTATTTCCAGGCGAACAAAAAGGTCTGTGGCGCGTGGAGTCGGCGAGGAACCACACCTGTCCCAGGGCGACCTCTCATGCGGCGCTATGCCCGGCCGAGATGAAGCGCGCACCCGTGCCCACCGAGAGGTCAGCCACCATCTCCCCCCGCGGCTCGTGCTCAACCTTCAAGCCTCAACCCCCACTTCACCACCACTGCGGACATCGCCAGCCAACACGTCACGCTTCCCGACTTCAAGGCTGCCACCAACATGCTCCGCGTCAAAGGAACTCCGCGTTGGTTCCGGGGCAAAGAGGCCTCAGCTTCACCCTTCACGCCTCCTCCCACACCCTCCCACTTGCGTCGTCGTGCGTGCACCGTCCACCCTCTTCATTGCCCAACAATCATGGTAAAGGCAAAGAGGGGCAAGGGCAAGAGGCGGGCCGCCATGGCAACCAGCAGCAAGGCGGTGGCGAAAGGCCGGCGGCGCAAACAACAACAAGGTGACGGCCGGTGGGCGTCGGGGCTCCTCGACGGCCTTGGTTTTGCTACAACCCTTGGGCAGGTCTGTGGACACCACGGAAAGCAGCAGGCGGTGAGACTTGGCGCCTCATGTGCCCCCCACTCCACAGGCACACCGGCACAGCCTTACGTCGCCCCTCGCTGCCGGCGGCCCCGGCGTAATAATATTCTTTTGTCACTCCCACACAGCTCACTAGTAACTGTTATCTGTTCGACAGCGGCTTTTGCGACAATAAGCTGTTCTATTGAGTTCGACGCCTCCGGTTTTTGTTAAGGATCTCCGGACCAAGGCGGTCCTCCTTGGTGCAATAGCGTGGGGACCTCTACACCATTCCACATCGCCTACCACCCGCGTCATGTCGCCGTCGTCTCCCCAAGCTGTGGCACTCCGCCCTAGTCATCCTGCACCCGCGTCGTCACTACTCTACATAAACTATCAGCTATCGGTGTAATAAAGCAGCTCGCCGCCTTTGTCATGCTTGTCGGCTAGGCAAACACGCTAGACGCCATTTGCTGGTTCGGTTTCTAGTACATCCGGCACCATTTGAACTCGTTCACGCTGTGATGTCTGGACCTCTCCGTGTTCAGTCTTTACGGTTATAAATTCTATCTTGTGCTAGTCGATGATTATTGTTGGGGCGTTTCCTATACGCCACAAATCTGAAGTTCATGAACATATTGTTCGGTTTGCTGCTTATGCTCATACACAGTTCAGTTTTGCTGCTGTCGCTGTTTTCAGCGAATAATGGCACCGAAGTTCCTCAACAAAGCCACCGCTACCTTTCTTCTCGCCAGCCATGCATCATCCGCCGCGCACCTTGTGAACTTACACATCCGCCTCTAAACGGGAAAGATGAGTGGATGCTTCGCTGCTTGAACAATGCCGTTCGCGACACTTCTGATTCATGTCGCTATGCCTCCATCCTATTGGGTCGAAGCTCTCTCCACCGCCGTGTTTGATCAACCGGGCCCCCTCATCGCCCAATACATAATGGTATTCCCTATCATCTTCTTTTTACCGCAAGATGCCGGACTACTCCATCCTTAGAGTTTTTGGTTGCCCTGTGCTATCCGAAACTACTCCATCCTTAGAGTTTTTGGTTGCCTGTGCTATCCGAATCTCGGTCACGACTGCCCACAAATTGTCTCCCTCTCCTTTCTGCAGGCCTCCTCGCTCCAGCAGCGTGTGTCTTCCTGGGTTTTTCTCCTTCCGGAGAAGGGCTACGGTGTCTTGACCTCTCAATGCTTAAGATTGTCATCTCGCGACACGTTGTTTTCGATGAGACTCACTTTCCGTTTGCGGCTTCAAGCCTCGACCGGATTCTTTGGATTTTCTGTTACGGGACATACTACACGCGGCTGCTCCGTCCACCTTGGGGCGTTGAGCACTCGCGGCTCGAAGGGCGGCGGCGACCGGTCGGGCCTGGACCTGCCATCTTGGCCAGCGCGCCGCGGCGCCCTACCGGCTGCCCCCGGTGTGCCAGGCGACCCACCTCTCCCTCGGCAGCTGTACCACCTGCCAGCCGGATCGCCGGCGTCCGGACCCATTTGCGCGCCAGTCGCTGTGCGGCAGCGGCACGACCTCCCTCGTCCGTGGTCGTCAGCTCGGCCGACTCCGCGACCCACGGAGCTCCCGACCCGACTCGCGCGGTAGCGCTACGGCGGTACCTCAGGCTCCAGTGCGGACGACTCGTTCCCGACGGGCTCCCAGCCGCCGCCCATGCAGCGGTACGGCTTCAACACGGCGGTCTCGGTCCGGCTTCCCGTACTAGGCAACTCTGGCCCAGCGCTCACCGATGCCAAGCTGGCCCCATGGCCGTAGGAATACAAGGCGCTGCGTGGACAATGGCACTGGCGTCCTCTCGACCACCCTCCACGCCAACGTCATCACCTTGAAGTGGGTCTTCAAGCACAATATCGTCTTGATGGCTCTACGGCTGCGTCATAAAAGCTAGATGGGTTGTTAGGTGGGTTCTCGCAGCAATACGACATCGACTACGACGAAGGCGTTCGGCGGTCGATAAACCGGCGCCATCCGGAGCCGTCCCTCAGCATCGCCGTCTCTCGCTCTGGGGCGTGAAGGCGCCTTTCTTCCGCGGCCATCTGTAGACGGCAATGGTCTATTGTTCAGCAGCCGCCTGGATTCGTCGACCCGGCAGCCTGGCTTCGTCGACCCGGCCGCTCCCGACCATGTCCGTCTCCTACAAAAGTCCTTGTGCGGACTCAAGCGGGCGCCGGGCATAGCAGCGGTTCCGGCCGTCCAGATGGTCGGAAGCCCTTTGCTTCGACCTCAGACACATCCTCTTTGTCTACAAAAAGCGAGGTGCCCGACATCGCCTACTTACTGCTCTCGTCGGCGACATCATCTGGCGGCCTCGTCGACCTCGCTTCTTCGTCGCCTCACCGAGCTTCATCACTCGAGTTAAGCCATGGCCGGATCTCGGGGTCTTCACTTCCTCGGGATCTGTCACGCGATCTGCGGCGGCCTCTTCCTCTCTCAGCGCCAGTGCGCGCTGTGGACCTGCTCCGGCCTTGCCGGCATGGGGCTGGTGTCACTCTGGCCGACTCTTGTGGACACTCATGTGCCAAGCTCTCCGCTACGGGCGGCACTCCGGTGGCGGAGGGCGCTTCTGCTCCCCGCGGCCTCGCCGGTGCTCTCCAAGATACCACACCGGCTTCGCCGGACCTCGCCTATGCGGTTCGCCAGGTTTGCCTCTTCATGCACGACCGCGAGAGCCTCATCTTGCGATGCTCAAAGCGTGTCTTCGCGGTATGTCAAGGGCACCACGTCCACGGGCTGATTTGTCCATACTCTCGGCGCTCCACCGGGCTAATGTGTCTTCCTCGGCGACAACTTAGTCTCCGGTCCTCAAAACGCCGGATTATGGGGCAACTCATGATCAACTTGAGTGCCAAGGCAACCCTACTTTGCAAAAGTAAATGCAATAAAGTAAGATACAAGTGCTAAGTGCTAGGGATTAACTAGTGTCATTCCCGGACCTGTAATCCCGAAAGAATCCGGCCTAGGAGAGCAAAGGCCACGTCGCCTCTAAAATTTTGATTGGTCCGTTCCTTTTTGCAAAAAGTCCTTCTATTTCTCTAAAATCGTATCACCGACCACCAAATCCCCACCGTAATAAGTAAATTAGTTTCATCTTTTTACATTTTACTCCACGTATTACTCCACATCGTACATCCGAAGAAGACAAAATTCGGGTTTGTGTAAATTTTGCATTTACCGCCTTTTTTCACTTTTGTGGAAACACCCCGCCTCCCTCTTCTCATCAAAATAAAATAAAAAAAAAAAAAAAACGTTCTCTCCCATCGCTCCTTCCTTCTCCCTCTCCGTCCCCGCGAGGCGGGGCACGCGGGCGGCGGCGGCCAGCCAGCCGCGACGGCCGAGCGGCGGCGGCAGTGCGCCTTCCTCCTCCCCTACTCGCGCCGCCCTCCTCCTCCCCCTCTCCCTCCTCCGGCGTGATCTCTTATTCCTCTCCCTCGTGCTACAGGAAACCCTAGGTGTCTTCCCGCGCTACAGAAACCCTAGGTGTCTTCTTCTTCGATGGCGTGGCGGCACGGCGCTACTCCGGTGCGGTCGCGTGGGTGCCCCCTTCCTCTGGCGCACCCACCAGGCGCCATTGCGTGGCGAGCGGCTCTGATGGCCCCAGAAGGTGTGCGCCACGGGATGCTGCCACGCGCAGGCAGTACAGTGCTCATTGCTTCCTCATCTCCTCCCCTATTTCTGTTTTCGGTAATAGGTCGTAAGCCACAGCACATATGCTCAACCCCTGTAACTGATGTCTATTCTTGAATTGGGGAAGAGCTAATGGCTTCTACCTGCTTCATGACAATCTTTGGTCCATGATTTGTATATATTAGTCATGCTACTGTAACCTCAATCACAGGTAATAAACTAATCTGACCCAATACTCAACTGTTCTTTTTTTTTTTTGTCTGAAAACTGTAACCATATTAATTGGGCTGATATACTATGTCCATGTACAAAACCGGATATGCTCTGATTGCCTCTTATTAGTCACTGCACTTTCTCCATATTTAAAACTTTACCTATCACTGCAGCTGCAACTGAACTATCAGTGTACTCCGATTTTTTACTTTTACATTTTTTTAGCTAAAACTATGCACCGGTTTACTTCTTTGGTTGCTTTTAGCTAATACACTCAGTATAGCTTTTTTTTTTTTGTGCCTTTACATTGAGTAGAACTTTGCTATCTGAAATGACTTTCCTTTTATTACCTAATATGAATTCTGAGACTGGAATCTGGAGTACACCGTTGCAACCTAGAATATAACTTTGCTATATGGATATTTATATTCTGTTTCCCTTCCAGTAAAATGAAACTAAGTTTTTCCCCTGCCCTATTTTATTACAGATCTGTGGGAGAGGTTGTGATCCTCCTGATTCCAAGTTCACAGGTATCTGTTTTGGTGTGTCCAGTTGATTGGCTGCAGGTGATGGAGGTCTCATGTATGGCGTATTTAGAGTTTTTTTTTATGATGGTGCTCTCACCTTTTTGTGCTGCTATTTTGTTCCTTCCACGGAGAAAATATTTTTTTCCTTTCCCCTTTTTGCTACAGATTCATGGCTTGGCTTATATTCCTCTTTGTTGGGTTCAAATTTATCTGTCCTGGCATGTTCAGTTGGTTCAGTGATGTAGGTACAGGAAATTTGATGGTCCTGATCTCACCTCTCGCCTCGCTGGAGATAACTTGTGTTTTTGGCTGCAGATAATCTTGCCGTTCGTGCCGCTGCCTTGGTTAATTTCTGCTTCGTTTGTTGGTTTATTTGATTTGCTGTCCGCCGGCTTGCCACCTATGTGTGCACCTCTAGGTAAATGTGAACATGTTCTCTTTTTCCTCTTATTGTTTCATGCCATGGTTGTTGTGCGTATGGTACTGTGCTGTATCCCCTTGTATAGTGCCCTGTTCCGCTAGGCGCTCGCCTAGGCGTGATTAAGCGGCGGCGCCCTAGGCGCGACGGGGTGCCGTGGAACCTAGGGGGTGATCGGTGTCCTAGGCGGGCGCGGCGTCTAGGCGGCCTCGGGCGGCGATTCCACGGCGATTCAAGCGAGCAGGCGGCCCAGGCGCCGCGCATAGGCGGGGGAAAAGTGAAGCCACGGGAAATTTCCGTCGCCGCGCGGTAGCCATGTAATGTCCCCTGCGGGGAAGATGAGGTTAGGGCGGGAGGAATAGACCGCGTTGGAGGGGAAGGACTCGCCAGCTCGGTCGTTCTTCCTCGCCGGAGGTCGTCCCCGCCGGCCTACTCCTCCCCTGGCGGCGCTGCTCCTCCCCCCGCCTGCTCGTCCCTGCTCCTCCCCGCCGGCCTGCTTTGTCCTCCACCTCCCCTCCCCCGCTGCTCTGCTCCTCCCGCCCGGCCTGCTCTGCTCGGCTGAGTCATCCCCTCCCCTGCTTTGCTCCAAGGTGACTCTTCCCCCTCCCCTGCTCGGTTGCTGCTGCTCTGAATGAATGGCCTGAATGCCTCTGTTTCTCTGAAATTCTGAATGCCTCTGTTTCTCTGAATGTGAAGCCTGTATGCTTCTGAATGCCTGTATATGCCTGAATGCCTGTGATGTGAATGTATGCCTGAATGTATGCCTGTGACCTGAATGCCTGACTATTGAGTACTACTAGCTGCTGATATATATTCAGCTATACTATTGAGTATGTCTACTAGCCTGACTATTGAGTATTGAGTAATTACTAGCTGCTGATATTTATTCATCAGCTATATAGTTGCTGATATATATTCAGCTATATATAATAATAATATATATATTGTGCTAAATTGGCAAAATGGCAAAACGCCTAGAAAAACGCCTAGAAACGTCTAGGCCCCATTACTCCCGACTAGTTGCTAGGCAGTGGGTCGCCGAGGAAAATCCGCCTAGCGCCTAGCGAAACAGGGGTATAGTGGCTAACCTTTTTTCACGATTCCTGTGTTCTTTTCTTCCTTTGGTAAGGTTGGAGTACATAGGTGTCCTGCAAATATATTGAAGCCTAAACCAAGTGTACATTGAAGCCTAAATCAAGTGCAGTAAACGATTTTTGAGATGTCAGTTTAACAATTTTCAGTTAGGTGAGCATTTATCTAAGGGGTAATGAAAATATAGGCCTATATTCCAAATTATGTGTTGAAGTTTACCTTCAATATTTCTCTGAAACTTTAAGGAATTCTACCTCTTTGGGTTGATGAGCTTGCAGTTTGCATTGTCCCTCTGATGCTAGCTTTAGCTTGGTCCTAATCTTGTGACCTGACCTGCACGTCTAAGCACCTGGTTAGGCAGCCTCCTAACTGTTGCTTTATATGGCTAATCTTGTAGCCCTAGCAGCCTAGCAAAAGCTCAATCAGGTTCAGAGAGACGTGAATCTTCAGTTATCGCTGACCAACCTGTTTTATTTTTTGTTCCTGTGATCTTTTCAGTATATCACAATCCGTTTCTATTAATCTTCGAAATACTGCACCATAAACAAACACAGTGGGCTAAATCTACATATTGTTTCCAGTGCTTTATATACACAATGATATTGTCCAGATAATATTATTCATGACAAATTACCTTTACAGGAAATGGGGTGTCATCGTTTTCAAAAATCTGATCATCGCGACTAAGCAGAGCTGAAAGATGTCGACATGGATCTGATGTCGAGGTCATTGCTTGTTGTCGTTCCAAAAACTCTCATCGACACATTTAGCCACTATGACCTTACTGAATCAATCCAGCAGCAGTTCCAGCTGAATATCAGTGTTCAAGATATATTGGCGATTGGTACCAACTTTTTTCTGCGCATGCATACAGTAGAGGCACGAAGGATACTCAATGGAGCCCACACAAGAGTCCACGGCAACATGATTCCCATAGTCCCATGGAACACAGGCTATGGCTCCACATCCATGGAATTGAACACTCTACTGGGTATATAACCCGGTCTAGACACTGGGTATCAAACACTATGTATAATTATTTTGATTCCTCATCGTGCATGCTTAGCATATGTAAACAACCTTTGTTCATTACCATATCGTACACTGCCTGTCATCAAACTTTCATCCATTTTTATATTGGCGCGCAAAGGCGCCCATCCAACTAGTTTATAATATATGCAAATGAACACCATGCAGTTCACTTAAAAAGTTAGTAAGACAACAAATATTTGGAAGCCAGAAACCATGCAGAAGTGGCACACAATGGCTAGGCACTGAACATACTCAAGTTAGCGCTACAAATCCCTGTCTAAAAGCCTTTTTAATAAAGAGAGATAGATATAGCTGCCTAAAAAGCTAACAAACAACAAGTCTCACTTGCATCAAATAAAAGTAAATGGTTGCTCTGTTATACTTACCATAAAGAGTAGTATTCTGCAAGTGAACTCCCTCAAAATGTGGCAAAGTTGGCAACTGTCAACTGAGGTCCATCAGAGATATTTTGCCTGCGGAAGTCACAAGAACCTATTAACCACCTCATGATAATAGTGTCTGTATGATTAGGCTAGCACTTAGCAGAAAGCTTCTACCGAGTTCATGGGCAATGTTACTGTCAGAGTAACCAAAGTCATTCCAGCATATAGAACATAATTCCTAGTTTGGTAAAAAGAGGAAAGTTTAAACATGTTACATCCCGAGCTAGCAAATGGAATATCAGGAAATCAAAAGTGCCTTCTTTGAATGGATGTTTCAAGTAAATGGTGATCATAGCACAAACCAGACTGACAAGAAAAAACAGCTTCTTCGCCTCTCTTAGGTTTCTAGTTGCTGTCATTTGTTGTTTGCCTGTACAGCTTCTTTTATTTTATTAATATATAAAATCTTACAGTGGGGCTTCCCCTGCTGTACCATTTTCAAAAAAAAAAAAAGAAAAACAGCTAGCGTGGCAATGACAAGGAGTGCTCCATAATAATAATGATGATGCTGATAAAAGCTACTGTAGTGAATGGAAGACTTCCAATTCTGGATAATTTGTTTCAATATTTCTGTTTGGAAACTTGAACAGTAAAAAAAATAGAGACAAGATTTGCACTATAGTTATTAAATATTAGGAAAACAAACATCGTGTCTCTGAACTTGAAGAAACTATCCATTAATTTCCAGTACCAGGTTATTTGTGTCAACTGTCAACCAAGCCTTTAAGAAGAAGTTAGCAACTAACAGTGACGATGATATGGTTGTCAGGCTGCAAATCATCACTAGCTGTGGGGATTGGTGTTGGATTTGCAGATAGGCCATAAATACGTTCTCTTCTGGCATTGCTAAATCCTCCACTTTACACTTGCACAATCTTTCTCAACCCATTACAGAACCCCCACTGTCGGCAAAATTTACCCACTAAAACACGAAGATAAGGAAACTTTTTTTACATGGATCAGATCCACGGAAAGCTCTCTCAAGTTAACAAAATCTTAGTAATGCTGTAATACTGGTGATATGATGCAAGTTTAAACACCTCAAACAGATACTGTAAATTTAGTTTGAACCCTAAAATGTGCATCACAAACTACAGCCCCCTTGTTCCCCAACCTCCCCCATAATCAGAGTGTCCCCGGGCCTCTAGTAGGTAGAAGATTACTCCACTGTATCAAGCCAATGGGGCTGAGCAACTGGGATCAAGAAACGCAGTGCCCTGCCTCTGTTTCAGGATGGACCTCTCTTTGAGGTTGTTAGACACATCGTGAAGTGCAGGCCTTTCTTTCAAGGTGGACCCCTCTTTGATGGTGGATCTGTTCTTTAAAGCAGTGCCTTTAGGAATGTTAGACACATGTTGAAGAGCCTTCCTCTCAGGTTTTGCTAATGATTTTAGCTAGAATTGGACTCCCTCCACTGTATGAAGTTGCTGCTCATCTCCTTTGCAGTGTCGGGACAAGAGGGCAAGGGAATCAAATATGAAGGAAGGTTATCTTGGCTAATGCCTAACTGAGATAATAATAAATGGGCCATGTTGTTCTGATGCTCACCCTAATTGCCACTGCGATGACCAAGGTAATCTTCTACCTACTAGAATTGGCCTTCCTCCACTGTATCAAGCTGCTGCTCATCTTCTTTGCGGTGCCAGGACAAGAACGCAAGGAAAGTAAGTAAATATGATAGAAGATCAACGTAGCTAATGCTGCGTCACCTATCCTGACCCCACGCAACTAACAGTACCTTATAAGTAGGACTAAACTTGTTAACCGAAGTCATTTAACTGTTATAATGCCATCGAAATCTCCGGCACAAACATTTTTTCACGCTCAATGACACAGTTACTAGGTTGTTTCAACACATATTTTTGTAAGACTATGAAAGAAAGATCGGGCATCATCCCCACAATTGAGGAATGATTCGTCACATCTAATCTAGAGAAATATATACTCTCAATATTTGCAGTCAATACTCATCGGAATTACATGTATGAAAGTGAGCGAATTATATGTATGAAAGTTCCCAGTTCAAAAAAGTGAGGGTACGTACCTGCAGGTTCTTGGTATGTAGCTCCACTGTTATCTACAGATGTAAAGTTTGTAGAGTCCTTATGAAAATATTCGGTCTTGTCGATAGGACCTTTTGGTCCTAGTATTTGGCCTGGACCAAAATCTAATTGTGACACTTGCTGTTGAGATTTCATTGACTATGTTAATAAATTGAACTATCAATTCTCAAAAAATTAACAAGCTTGGTCCTCGATTCTTACCTTCTGATGAAATGCTATCCCTAAAGCTCCTTATGTGTAACCTCTGGCTTGTCCTTAGTCTCTTTCCTCTCACGAGCTACATGCTTAAGCAACTTATCCTGACTAATCAAAGTGGCGTATCAACCTCAGTGGTGAGCTCATTGGCAGAAATCGGTACCTCAGATTTGGAGTCGTCAAGTGCTAGCAACTTATGTGCTAGTATTTGGAGTCGTCGCTGTGTGCATCGTCTTTGCCTTCCTTCTTGACTTGACCGACGCCATTAACATCTACCATGTAGATGCATATACGGCCTACGACAAGTGCCACGACGCCATCAACCTCCTCCTTGACTTGGTCGGTGTCGTCCTCATCACCCAGGTACACTTTTGCTTGTTGATGTCCCCAGATGAGTGCATTGTCAATGCCAACACAAAGACAATAGAGGATAAGTATATAGAATAAGAGGAAGAAGAAGAGAACTCATTCAAATGACCAAAAGCCAATGAAAAGTCAAAACAGGGTCATTTGAAATGAGCAAAACTTGGTCCCCAAGGACATGGCCAACGAGCCAAGCAAAGCACAACTAGCCCTCAAGAAGAGGCAGAAAAGGGCTCAACACAACTAGCAAAGCTCAAAGCACCAAAAAACCGCTAGAACCTCCAGAAGAGGCAAAAGCTCAACGCAGCTCAAAGTGCAACTCCCCCTGAAAAGGTGTAATATCTCAAATGAATGCATACACGTTGGATTTGTGTGTCACTCTCCCCCTTGTTGGCATATATACTTATCAAACTAAAGCCCAAAGACTGCAACTCCCCCTCAAAAAATGCTATGAAAGAAAAGGGATGCAAAATGCAAAAGCTTCAAGAGCATAGCAATCAGAGTGAAAAGATACTCTAGGTAGTGCTCTGTATAGCAACAAATACAAGTGCTAGCAAATGCTCAAACTGATCAAGTGAAACGAAATATGAAGTTAAGCACTTTTGTTCAATTTTAAGCAATTTAAAACGAGGTTCACCACTAAAAGTAGCGCATAGCAGGTATAAGCAGGAAATCAACCTAGTGCTAACAAGTGTATGCAAGGTGAACTACCCCAAGCAGCGGCCACACATCATGTCAAAGACGAACCTAACACTTGTGTTCTCATTAAATTTTAATTTTATCGGAGTTAGCAGCTTATTAACACAAGAATTAGTCAAAAACATGTGTGTCCGAGAGGTTATCGATACTGTCAGCTTTAGTTCGCAACCATGCCAAGCCATAAGCTTAAGACAATGATTTAGGGCATCCACTACAAGGCTCAAGTTCATCCTAAGTGCAATAGGAAGCCGTCTCGATACCTTGACGTGGGACAGTATAGACCCATCTCGATCTTACTGTCAGCTTTAGTTTGCAACCATGCCAAGCTATAAGCTTAAGACAATGATTTAGGGCATCCACTACAAGGCTCAAGTTCATCCTAAGTGCAATAGGAAGCCGTCTCGATACCTTGATGTGGGACAGTATAGACCCATCTCGATCTTACTGTCAGCTCTAGTTCGCAACCATGCCAAGCCATAAGCTTAAGACAATGATTTAGGGCATCCACTACAAGGCTCAAGTTCATCCTAAGTGCAATAGGAAGCCGTCTCGATACCTTGACGTGGGACAGTATAGACCCATCTCGATCTTTTCTCGTCACTTAACTTGGATTTCAAATTTTATCACAAGTTTATTAGGATTTGTCCAAGCAAGTGAATGGCTCAAAACATGAGACGTAGCAACCTAGCATATAAATGATAGCAACAGGGATCTCAACATATCCTATACATGCTATTTGCAATCTCAGTGGTGAATATTTTTCAAGTTTAACAATAATTAAGCATGTTCACATATTATAAAACAAGCTTAGCTCATAACATGTATCAAGTGATCAAAGAGAGCCTAAGCTGGAAGCACTATCTCACAGAACATACCATAGAGAGCATAATTTTATTCTAACAGCTATAATCATGAAGCTCAAATATGCTCTATCATACATGATGCTATGAAATGCAATATGATACAAAATCAAAAGCGAAGCTAAACTCCAAAGAAAATCAAAACCATGGTCAGAAGAAACAATGACATCTCTTGCCACCAAATCTGCTACCTCATCAATGTTGCTAACCCACAGCTACAAGAACTATGCTTGATAATTTATTTAAGAAATTAGTGACATGATGCAATCAACAATATGAACCACATCTATTCCAAAATATTCCACATGATGCAAGCAGTACAATGCCGCAATTTTGTTAAAAGGAGAGATGTATACTTACCCTTAGCACATTTGCACGTATCCATCATCTACATTGTTGCCCAGCCTTCCCATTGCCAGAAGAACAGCTTGAAGTTTCGAATTTAGTCATCTCTACTATAGGTAACAATGGTCTTTGCAAATCGAGCACTTGTTGCACACCTCCAGCACACAAATTACCTGATGTGAAACCTGTTAGAATGTTAGAATGAGGCCAACCACCAACCAAATGTATTGCTTGCAGAGAAGCCCTCCAAGTAGAGGGGAAATTGTAGAAACAAAAAGAGCCATTGTCAGACTTTGACGCTTACGTTTGTCTTGCCTGAACCAATCCGACGTCATCCTTTCCCTGGAAATCGCACATTCAAAATCTCAGAAAACATATCTAATAGGACTAATTGTCAGGTACAGCAGCTACCATTGTACAATTCAGACAAACCTTGAAATGGGGCACAGTACACTTGAGGAAATCCGCTTGTGGTTGGAAATCAGCATCAAAGATGACAACAAACTCGTAATCTTTCACATAACTGCAGTTCATAGCCGATTTGAGGTTTCCAGCCTTGTAGCCATCTCGGATCACCCGGTGCCGGTAAACTATGCGCACACCCTCTCACTGCCATTTCTCCACCTCCTCCTTGATAAGTGCCGAAGTGGTAGCATTATCAGAATCATCCAGCACCTGGACCAGGAAATTTGACCTTGGCCAGTCCGGCTGCAAACTGCACCGATGGATTGCTGGTACACCTGCAACATCCAAGTTAGAGATGTTAACTGAATTGGACTTGTGTTTCAAAGAAAGTGTACGCAGATCATCTCCTACAGATTTGTGGAAGCTGTGATTTATGCTACAGTTTGAAATTCGATCTCTAGCATTGCCAATTATTAACTGGCCGGTTGACGAGAACAAGCCTACTGAGATTTGGATACCAGGAAACGAAGTGTGCTCTTGCTGAAAGTACGAATACGAACCGCGAAAAATCTAAGCTTTGTAATGCAAAAATTAAATTCTGTTGTCTAAGTACCGACTAGGCAACGACAGAAGCAATTTTAATAAACTTGAGAAAGCACCAAACTCGTGATTGGAGACACAGGTCAAAGATCCAGACCACCAATGCATCTATTTGTGCTGGGTTGGCTAGAGGTAGGAGACATGAGTCACCAGGAAGCCTCAAATTGCACACAAGAAACGAATCTTTTGATCCCAATGCAAAATTCAACGCACAAACAACAAACAAAAGGATGGTTGAAGGTTGGCTTGAGAGCTTACCTCTCTCTCATTGCACATGGGAATCTGCACGAGCACCATGGGGAAGTCGTGAGGACCGGCCTCGACGTCCTCCTTGTCGTCGGCGGCGGCCAGCGGCACAGGCTTCCCCTTGAGATTGATCCAGAAGCATCCAAGGCAAAGCACGATGCGGTCGACACTCTGGACCAAGAAGAGGACGACGCATGCGTTGGTAAGGAACTGCAGCGGCGGCGCGACGTAGTCGAGTCTTGCGCGCATCCACCCCGCGTAGGCAGCGGCGAAGAGCCCGTCGACGGCCTGGAGCCCCGCATCCACCTCCTCCTCAAGGGAGGAGACCGAGACCGAGAGGTGCCAGCGGCCAGCCCTGGACGTACGCCGCGACCTCGACGGCGAGCAGCAGCAGCGAGAGGGCCAGGAACACCCGGATGCAGCCGTAGAAGCGCGTCCGCAGCGCCGTGCTCTCCCCGGGGCCGCGTCCGAGTCCGTCCGCCCCGCCGCCACCCTCCGACGCGCGGCGGCCGCCACGGCCAGCCCCGCCGACGCCGCACCTGTCAGCCGCCCCGCCGCGCGGTGCGCACGCAGGAGCAGCACCCACTCGCACGAGTCCGGGACGCCATCCACTCGTGAGTCGGAGGGAGGCCTGGCGGCCGGCGCCGGTGTCGATTTGGAGGCGGACTTGGTGGGCGGCGCCTTGGCCGGCGCGGACAACGCCGCGTGCTGCAGGAAGCTCAGGCCTCCTCTGCGGCGGATGGGCCAGCACGGGTAGGACGGAGCGAACCGGTCGGCCTCGTCCGCGGTGTCGAGCGGAGGAGTCCGGCGGCGGAGGCACGGGAAAGGAAAAGGAAAGGAAGGGCAAGGAAACGGGCACGGGGAAAGGAAAGGAAAGGAAGGCACCCGTACGGTGTAAGTACTGCGCCGATCTCTTTCCTAATTCCTATCTGTGTTTCACCGGCGAGAAAAGGGAAGGCAACGGTCGGATTTTAAGTGAACTAGAGTGAACTAGTAGAATGGCGCGCGCCTCCTCGTGCCCGTGTGGCTCTTTCCTTTTTTTTTTTTTTTTTTTTTTTTTTTTTGGTCTTCATCGGTGTAAGTACTGGAGCTGGCTGTTTGGCCAACAATGTAATGGGCATGTGATGCAAAGATGAAACTCCGATTGTTTTTTCGACGACTGTTTATCCACCAACGTAACCGGCATATGATGTAAAGATGTCGTTGTGTTTAGTTTGGAAGCTCAAAATAAGAAACGCTGATGAAATATAGCCACCAGGATTACATCCAAGTTTATTATGACAATTAAGAAACATGGGCGGCCTCCACTGAAACCATTTTTTCACGTCCTCACATGGAAGCAATAACACAGAGCAAGTGTTTTATAGCTTGCATTGCCATTCTGACCACAGTCCGGCTTAGGATAACCATTCTGGTGCATAGTAAGCTATTCAGTTAGATAGACTATGTTATGTTCTAGGTAATTAGCTGAGTGCATTACTGGATACAGTAAGAACATTTTTGCCATGGTACCTATGGTTATCACTATCAGCATATAAAAACAGACCTGCCTGGATATTATACATAGAACAGGCATAGAGGCTAGTTTATTCTCAATGCAGCGCACTGCATTTTGTAAGCGCCGTGGATATGAGAAGGACGAATATCTTGTTTTGTTGTCCTCTGCACACTTCAAAAGGAAACAGTGACCTGCTTTGACATATATATAAAATTAATGAATAAGATGGCATAAAAAGTACATGCACACTTCTTGCTAAAAGTAGTACTCCCTCCGTTCCAAATTGTAGTTCACTTTTTGGCTTTTCTAGATTCATTTGATTTACTATGTATCTAGACATATTGTATAACTAGGTGCATAGTAAAATCAATGTATCTAGAAAAGCCAAAAAGTGAACTACAATTTGGAACGGAGGGAGTATGTAGGATGTCATCAAAAGCTGCAGGCGTTTGAATCAACAGCATGATATTGCTCGGCAAAATTTTATCACTAACAACTTGGTTGCACAAAATTCTTAGTTTATCAATTTGTAAGCCTGGTTCCACAACACTCTTAGAAGTCGTTCATCAAAGTTAAGGCAGGACCTATGTTGTCCAGTTGTATGTATCCCGAAATTTTCCTAATTGGGAGTCTGAGCTGAAGAAGACTTGACTTGTTGGATCCATCATTAGAACCACACATGAGAGCAAATAGGTTTTTGTAACTGTAAGCCAAAAGAGAGAGAAAAGGAACCTACAGAAAGCACAGCAAAGTTAGGCAGGCTGAATTGACAATCTGCTTTTGACATGGAGACCGAAAAAGACTAACCGACATATAAAAGTTAACAATGCTTTGGTCTGATGACATTCAA
Organism: Hyparrhenia diplandra; assembly: GCA_015847255.1. Lineage (NCBI taxonomy): Eukaryota > Viridiplantae > Streptophyta > Magnoliopsida > Poales > Poaceae > Hyparrhenia > Hyparrhenia diplandra. The sequence goes on along the minus strand of JADLZK010008196.1, from coordinate 77,392 downwards.
GTAGGAGGGCTGTGTCTGCTTAATGGCGAAATACTCCAGTGCAGTAGAACTAATCTTATATGCAAGAAGGCCAAAAGAACTCAGTTAGTATTAACCTGTAGGCAGCTGGTTCAAGTAGCATGGCCACCTCATAAGCTTGTGGAGTATGGTAGATTTAATTTCATTAGGAAAAACAAGATTATAAAGAAAGCACCGTCCAAATGCTAAGAAAGAAAAGAAATGATGCATACTCGATTTAGGTGATGGTGCGGGAGATATCGGAGCAGAACAGCGACCAACAACAATACCATATGGTCTATTGAAAGCTGTCAATCTATATAAACACAGCAGCTGTTAAAATCAACCGAACGGTGCATACTCTTGACAATCGAACTACCCGTTTCAAACAAAAATTATGGAATAAGAATTAGGCTGTTGGACTCCAATACAAAAGCCAAAAACAACTCGATAATTATTAAATTCATAAAACTGACAGGAATTCTGTATAACGTACCCGAAATGAATAATAATAAAATCATGAAGACGCATTTTGAAGTCAAGTTCTTTACCTATCCATTCAGCCTAAGTTTCTCTGTATTCTTTCAGTTTGAGCTTGCAGGCTGCGTTGCTGAGGTTGCAACTGATTTACAACAGCTTTAGATTGCCTCACCTCACTTGTATTTCATTAGATGTTTCTTCAGAAAAAATACCTGATGCAATTCACACATTATTACATGATCCATGATAATATTCCCAAAAGATATTCAGAAATTACATGATACATGTGTCAATATACGTGGCAAGCAACACCTATATAATTTCGGAGCATATACAGATGATCACTGGTCAATCCAAATAAAAGTTGCCCTGGTTAGCAAACCTCTGTTTAAGTACATGTAACATCTAAAGTAAACAAGAGTTTTGCCTAAATAGACAGATGAAGCTGACTGTCAGTTAAAAATATATAATTAACAGATTATTTATTCAATTATGATATGAAGCACACTGGACCAAAGTTTTCACTGAGGTACTATTAGTGCAGTCAAAATTGTAAAGGGAAAATACATCTGAGCTGCATTGAGACGTGAGAAACCGCGTGTCAGATAGTTCCATTGGAGCATTTCCTTCGGAGTTGTGATGTTGTGGGAGAAGACATTGGAAAATAACTTTTTTTATTCTAGAATACAACTTTACGTGTATTTCATTAAGGAGGGGAAATAAGTTTTATTAATTATTGCAGGACCAAATAACCCAATTTACTGTAACAACAATATAAATATTTTTTGGGGTGCACATTATGAGAACCTTGGTAAGACTGAAACGTAGCCTTGGTGCTTGTAGGTCAGTAGATCTCTTTCGATGATTTGTCCACAATTGCAAATCCCTTACCTCTGAACCAACAAAAAAAAGGACATAAGAACGTAAGAGACAAACAATCAACAGGAGAGGTAGGGGGATGAGGTAATCTTATGTACTAACTGTTTGTGTGTCTTCCCCAAACTCAGTAATACGGTAACACTCAAGTAATTTTTAATAGTATGCAGTGTTTCAGATCCCAAGTGGAAAACATCTTCTATGATCCTAGAACCAAATAATTTGAAGGCAGCTGCAGCTATGACATCAATAAAACAGAGAACCCATGTTGCAGGATGCAACTCCAAATACCATTCTGTTAAGCCCGACATTTATTTTGGAGATTTTACATCTAAATTTGGGGTGCTTTCTAGGTTAAAAAAAAGGAAACTCAGAGGCTGTTAAACAAGCTGTGCAAACCATGATCAGAAGAAGCAATGTGATCGGTTTTGATGAACTGTAGAGGATAACCAGCAACCAGCAAGCCAGCTGATGATAGAGCCATGCCTTGTGCACTTTCAAACCAATTAAGAAACCAAAAAATTCCTGATTGCACATAAGAAACAAAAATTTCTGATTGCACGCGGCTCCATAGGGTAACCTGAGATAGGTTTGTGATCAGCCTTGCAAGATATACAGGAGGGCAACTTGGTAGCACAAGGTCTTCTTGAATCAGTAACCCAGTAAATCTGAGCCTTATTCTTACAGTAAGGTTCATACTTGAAGCTGCTAAAACACACAATCAGAAGAGGCAGAATTTATACAGCATACATGTCAACCATTGACTATTCCATTCACTATTCCATTCACTATTCCCTAAGTCTACACTCTACAATCTGAAAATCAAATATCCTAACTACTAAGGAGTGATAGCAATGGTTATTCATGCTTTTGGTATGCAAACAACAGTAGGTACCCTCACTCGTACCTTGTACTTTGCCCATAAACCTGACTCCCTTGCAGTTTGCGAGTAATCATGTGTCCCACAGAAGTCAAACGGAAGCTACTCAGGGAAAATCGGCTTGGATTCAAGGGCAAGTACCAAGGCAAGGGGGTCATCCTGGTCCGTCGTCGTATCCTCCGCCTCTGTCCGCGCGACCCATCGCCACGGTCGTCCAATCCCTAAGGTCAGTAACAATCAGAGCAAAAATAAATGAAAGACAAACAAAAATAGACCAACCTACTAGGGTGACTTAGGAGGGAGCGTCTGGACTTCAACCTTTGGCCTCAGGACTTGCTTCTTGACCTTGTTCTGAGCAGAGAAGTTGCAGATAGTCTTCCCTTTAGAAGGGGGCGCGGCACTGCCGGGCTTCACTGCGGCACTGCCGCGCTTGAACGGCTGTGCTGCTCGGCTCGACCTTGTGTCATGCTCTGTGCAGACTTATCTGTATCTACTAGTCCCCTGCTCAAGAACTGAACACACTCAAATCCATTGATTACCTTTCGGCCATTGGTTTTGCTACATGTCACATGTCCAAGTCCATCTTTAATCTTTGGATTTCTTCCATCAATGTATTGTGGCTTCTTTGGTTGGTTCACTTTGCCACTAGCTGATTTCTTGTTGTTTTGACACCCCTTACCAACCAAGGCGTTGAGTCTCGTGATCTCTTTCTTCATCGCATCCATGTTGGTAAGATTAGTGGCATTGACATTCAAATCAACATTAAAGCATCTACCACCTTGACTAATGGAGGGAGTAGAGGTGTCCTTTGTGGTAGAAGAATGTGAGTTGCTCTCCCAAAGAATGTTATATAGTGACTCAAGTTCTTTGTGCTTTTCTTGTAAGTCACAATACTTTTCATTGAGTGTCACAATTGCCTTCTTTGTGAGAGCATGGTCCTTTTGCTCATTGTCTAAGCCTTTGCGTAAGGTGTCCAACTCACTCAATTCTACTACATGAGCTTCCTTGCAAGCAACATACAACTTTTCAAGTTTTGTGAGATCTTCATCTCTAGTTGCTAGCTCGGCTTGAACACTTTCTAAATCCTTCACTAGTTGAGATATGAAGAGTCTAGTCTTTGGATCTAGGTTTTTGGTGATTCTAATATATTCCTCATCATCACTAGATTCACTATCATCACTAGAACTTTCACTTAGATCACTAGATTCATCACTAAGGGAGGGAGAGGGTTTGGATTTGGATTTTACCTTTGAAAGGTCCCTAGTGGTTTCTGGTAATTGAGTGACAACATTAGGTGGACTAATATTGTGTGATTGAGATAATACACAGGAGATTAGTTCACATGTGCTTGACGCAATGAAGGAGCTTTATTGCATATGAGACATGACATGGAGTCATGTGACCAAGGTGGTGAAGATCAAGACAAGGCTTGGCTTGATGGACCGGTTGCAAAAGTGAAGGGCAAGTCAAGGCTTTGAAGTGATGGACCGCGAGGTGGTGAAGCTTGGGCAAGACTTGGCGCTGATGGACCGACGCAACGGTGAAGAGCAAGTGAGGTCAAGATCGATATACCAATAGGGTCATGTGATGATATGAAATGGATCATATCATTCTTGATCGTGTTGTTGCATTTGTTGCTTCGACACTTGAGGAGGCGGAATGGAAATGCGCAAGGCAAAGGTATATTTGTAGGGCATTTCATTTCGCCGGTCATTGGTGAGTAAAGAAGGTTATGACCGGATTTAGGTTTGATAACCGTACTATGAAGAGGGGAAAACTTCAATCGTTTTACTCACCTAGTGCCACCTATTTGAATTTCAAATTGCATATGCATATGGGTTAGTGACGTGGCGACTCGATGAGAAACGCCTTGGAAAAGGTTTGAGAAATGCCATCTAATTATGCTCAAGAGGTTGACGTATTTTGGATGTGATGGCATATTTATTTGGATCAAGAATTGATTGAATATTTGGAAAAGAAATTTGAGAGAAAAATAATATATACATACATGTGTATGTCGATATATACATATACATGTATATACGTGACTTGCACATTGCATGTGCTGGCCGACGGCCGACCATTTTGCCTAGCCTGCTTATGACGTTGGAAATATATATATGTATGGGCATGTCGTACATATATATGGAAAAATGGCCGATTGCTGCTGTTCTAAATAAAGGAAATAAGAAAAGAAAGGAGCAGCTGTGTTGGGCGCTGGCTTGTGCTCACGCGAGGCAAGGCCACCAATTGCTGTCGGGCAAGGCTGCTGCTGTTAGCTGCTGATGGGCCACGCACTGGCCATGATTGACATGGGCCGCGCTACTGCTTGCTCAGCCCAGGCCGAGGACAGGTGCTACGACGACAACTGCTGCTGGTCGGTTTCCTTGGTAAGAAATATTCTGGCCGCCGCCGCTCGAGACAGAGCTCTGCGAAGGGAGCGTCTCTGCCTCTGCTCTGCTGCCGCCCGTTGGAAAGGAGAGCAGCTAGGAGCGGCTCGACCGTTGGTGGCGCTGCTGCCTGTTGGGGACCTGGCCAGGCATAAGGCTGTCTGCACCGCAGTACTGGACGCGGTACTCCAGTACCGTTTTCCAGTAAAAACAGCCGCACCGGGTACTGGATGTGGATCGTTATCGAAGCACGGCGCGGTATTCTCAGCGTTTCCCCATTCGACCTCCAGTACGCAACGTGGCGTGGGGACCGCCGTCCGCGCGCTCGCCCAACCACCCGGCCTCGCATCCCCGCGACGGTCAGCTCGCTCGACGACGGAGGAAGGGCCGCCCCTAGCCGACCGCCGGACGGCCATACCACCCAGGCCTCGCATCACACCGCTCGCCGACGGAGAAAGGGCTGCCCCTAGCCGAGCCGCCGGACAGCCATGGACGCGACGGTCGCCGGCCATGGATGCTCGCTGGAGCCGATCCGGGAGGGGATGAGGGAGGCGAGCCCGGTTGTGCCGCGAGTCCGGGAAGGCGGATCTGCCGCCGCGAGCTCGTCCGGCCCCGAGCCGCGCGCCGCCGGGCTCTATGGGGCCCGCGGGTCGGGAGCGGGGAGGGCGCCGCGAGCTCGTCCGGCCCGAGGCCGCGTGCCGCCGGAGCTCTATGCTCGCCGCACTCGGGGAGCAGGGGGGCGGGCTCCGGGGACAGGGGACATCCTGCGCGCCGCCGCCGAGGCTTTGGGCCTCTCGCGCCGGAGATCGAGCGGAGGGAGCGGGGACGGCGCCGGAGATCGAGCGGAGGGAGCAGATCGGCCGGGCGGAATGAGCGAGGTGGGAGAAAGAAAATCTGACGTGTGGGACCCACTGGTGGATGAAGTATGGGATTGAGTATGATGGCTGCAAAGAAAACTGCATATAATCGTGTGGGGCCCTCAGAAAAAGCTGCATAGAGTATGGTTTTAAAGTTCTAGCAGTGCGGACAGCCTAAGCTATTGGTCTTCCCCTCTCTCTGGTGTAGCTCTTGCATATTCCGAAAATTACAGTGAGCCTTGTTCCCCTTTGCTCTTGGTGAGCTAGGGTTTCATCTCCTCTCTTCTCTTATGATTTGAGCTGAGATTCAAGAAGAGAGTGAGAGCCCTGTGTGGGTGTGGATGAGAGGTTGAAGATCCACCAATTCCCCATTTGATTCCACTCAAGATTAGAGCTAATTTGAGAGAGGATTGGGATACCTAGTGCATTGCATTTCGGGATTCATATTTGTGGCACTAGGTGGTGATTGCGATTGTGGATTTCTTATTGCTCTTGGTGATTGCCATCACCTAGACGGTTTGGAGATTGTGACTCCGTTGAAGCACGCAAGGGAGATTGTGCGGTGCTCTGGAGGAGGATTTGTGAGAGGTTCGAGCTCACCTCGCGGGGATCGTGAAGAGCAATACTACGAGAGCATCTTGTTGAGTTACTCCTCACTTGGTTGGTGTCAAGTAGCCTAAAGGCAATTGGCTAGGAGTGAGCTCCACCTTGAACCACCATTGAGAAGGTAACACTACAAGAGTGTGTCATTGAGCTACCTCTCATTTGCTTTGGGTGCAAGTAGCCTAAAGGCACTTGGCTAGGAGTGAGCTCCACCTTGCCCCCACACGTGAGAAGGTCGACACAACAAGGAGTAGGGGGAAGTTGGCAAGCTTCCCGAGACCTCGGTAAAAATCACCGGTGTCATCTTGTGTCCACACTTCGCGGTGGTTTGCATTCTCCTCATCACAAGCTTTGTTATTACTTTCATATATCTTGCTTAGTCTGTGTAGCTAAGTAATTTGAGCCTTTGGGTTAGGCGTGTGTTGCCTTGTCCATTGTGCATCTAGTGAGCATAGAGGCTTTGTGCTTTGCTTACTAGAATTGTGTAGGAGCTCCCCTTGCTTGAAGTACTAGTGCTTAGGTTTGTGTGACCTTGCATTAGAATTGATTAGGAGCTCAAGCTAGGCTTGTCACCTCATTCTTCTTGAGTAGATTCTTTTGTGAGGTGATTTAGAGTCATAGTTAGAGGGGTGAAGTCTTGGCTAAGCGAATAGTTTTAATTCCGCATTATATTCGGTTAGCCATCGTAATTAGTTTTAGAAAGGACTATTCACCCCCCCTCTAGTCCCCATCTCGACCCTACACGTGGTATCGGAGCCGTGATCTCTCATTTAGTGGTCTTAACCGACCCGAGAGGATGGCGACTAGTGGGCTAGATGATGCTTGTTTGAGTGACACACATATTTTTGATGGCACACACTTTGCACGGTGAAAACACCATATCCTTGATCATTTTCGTGCCATGGGACCTATGTTTTGGTGGGTTGTCACAAAGCGTCTTGAACTTGTCATTGATCCCAAAAATCTTGCTAAGTTTGAAAAGAAAATGATGGACCATGATTGTGATGCATTTTGTTATCTAACCAATGCCTTGAGTTGTGATATGCTTAGCAAGGTGAACCTCAAAGGATCCGCACATAAGTTGTGGGAATCCATCAAGAGCACCTTCGGTGATGCCTCCACATGGGATGATGGCGAATTTGAGGTCAAGACACCAAAGAAGGTGATGCATGAGGATGTTGAGCAAGATTGCTCCACCTCATGGTCAAGTGATGATGGTGATGATCTTTCTACACCAAGTTCACTTGACAAGGATGATGATGATGCATCAAGTGTTGCAAGTGATGATTCTATCTCAAGCACACTTGATGGCAATGATGATGGTTCATGCTCGGTTGACGATGCTACTACAAGCCCATCTACTACATCGACATATTGCCTCATGTCACAAGGTGACACAAAGGTATCAAGTAGCAATATGGTTGATCATGTTGATTCATATGATGAGCTTGTTAGTAGACTTGCTAGCATGACCATGTCTTTAGAAAATGAGAAAGCAAAAACAATGAATTTGGAAAATGAAATCTCTTTTCTAAAGAAAACATGTGAACAACAAGAGCATCTACTTTATGTTACTACTTGTTCACATGATGTGCTAAAATTGACTCATGAGAAACTTAGTGTTACTCATGATAACTTGGTACAAGACCATGCTTTTCTCACTAAGAAGCTTTCAAATGAAAAATATAAAAATAGTGAGAGCTCATCACTTGGGTCAATTGATCAATCACATATTTGTGCTAACCCTTGTGATGTAGGCAAGAAGCATGTATCCACCTCTTGTGATGATTTCATTGATAAATCATACTCTTCACATTTAGATGCTTGTTCTTCTCCTATGTCTTGTGAGACTAACTTTTTGAAGGAGAATGAAGAGCTCAAAAAGAAAGTGAAGAAATTAAGCAACCGGTTAGAGAGGTGCTACAACTCCAAGGTCCTCTTCGAGGAAATAGTGAAGAATCCAAGAAGCCTACATGATAAGAGTGGTCTTGGGTTCATCAAGAAGAAGATGACCAAAAGTGGGAGGAGAATAGCAAAGAAGGTCAAGAAGCAAGAAAAGGAGAGGTTTTCTCATTTCATGTGCTATCAATGCCATGAAAAGGGACATCTTGCAAAAGCTTGTCCAAATAAAGAAAAGCTCAAGTTGAAGCAACAAGAAAAGCCTCAACCGAAGCCCTAAGATCAAGTCAAGATCAACCATGAAGCTAAAGTTGATGACTTGAAGATGAAGAAGAAAACAAGAAGGGGTGGAAGAGCTTATGCAAGGCATCCAACTCATATCCAAGATGTCAAGATAATGAGCAAGATACAAAAATAAGAATATGCATGCTCACATCAAGTGCCATAGTTGTGATACATGGGGCCACCTAGCTTTGGGTTGTCCAAACAAGCTTGAGAAGAAGGCTCAAGCAAACAAGGTGAAGCAAGGCAATGAGGAGCATCACATGAGCAAGAAAGAAAAGGTTCAACAAAAGAGAAGATGCTACTTATGCCGGGAAAAGGGGACACATGGCTCATTCATGTCACCTAGGTAACAATTCTAAGCCTAAATCAATTGATGATAATATTGTGCTTAAAAAGGATGACAATGGTACCTCATTGGTTGCTACTGCAAAACATCCCGCCACTCATACTAAGGCATTGCCTAAGTATGTTGCACCTAACTTGAGAGGACCCAAACAAGTTTGGGTACCATCAAAAAGTGGATGATTGTTTGTAGGTACCATGGCATTAAAGTCTTGATTCAATTGAGTTCACATTGTTCATCATTTCATTGAATCAAGGATTGAAGCCTATTGCTATTCTTATCCCAATGCCAAGTCATGACAAGTGAAGTCCAAGTGCTACAACATACAACTGCTATATTTCAAGTTGTGGTGATTTATTGGAATATTTGAAGGCTTGCAAAATAATTTGAATTGAAGGTTGCTATTGGATGGTCATGGGATACAAAGGTATACTTTTAGTTGATCATACATATTTTGATGCATATGAGTTGATTGAATTAGATATATATGCATATGTTGCTTGATAAGAGATGTTTGAATGGATTAAATGCTTAGTAGTCAAATTTGAGTTGGTTTGAATGGATATGATCATAAGATGATTTTTAGTATGTGATTTAAATGGAAATATGTCTTGTGATGGTATTCAAACAAGTTAGCATCAAGTTTGATTCAAATTGTCGAAGGATAGCTCAATTGCTTAAATCTGTCCACTATTACAAAATCTGAGTGAGCTGTGATCTTAGTCATGTTTGAAAGATCAAACCTTAGTGGATTGGCTTGAAATTTGGTATGAATTCTCAATACTTATGGTAGAAGTTGCTGTAAAAATTTCGCGATGAGAAGATAAGGGATACTTCGGTTTTGGAGTGGAACTTGTCAACCATATTACAGCAGTTTTCAGCACGTAGTAGTGTGGGAAGATGTAAAATCTGGTAGCAATCCATAAGGACTTTGAAGCTCAAATTTTTATGGCTGCTAGATGACTTAGTGTCGCACATCTCCACCAAATTTCGTAGCATTTCAAAATGTACATTGGGAGTTATGAACTATTCTTTGAGATGTACAAAATCTGCCAAAAAGTGACAAACATTGGATTCATCAAGAGTCAATTTGATTGAAAGGTCCTCAAGTTGAAATCATAATTATAAGTATTTGAGGCACCTAAGTTTGGTTTTGAATTGAGTTAGAAGCATGACAAGCTATGAGTACAAGGACCATTGATTTGGGGAGTGTACTTTGTACACCTTTGGTACTCAAGTTGGAGATTGTTGACATTTCTTAGCGCAATCACTAGGAACAGGTATAAAACCCATCCCCAACAACAGCGCCAGAAATGCACCGCTGGCATCCCCAAGTGAAACCACCATGTCGGTGATCCGAACGGGAATGTCAACGGGATAGATCTTGCCATCTTAGATATTTCATCCGCAAGCGCACGGATCTATCATTGTAGCATTTCACCCGGAAGTATTAAGGGTATCGTTATTTATATTTTCCCAAAGGAAGGCATGTGTTTATTAAGCTAGCATGGCATCTGAATAGAGGAACACGTGTTTGCTTAGACCAATTTGTTCATAACAGGGGTAAGCAATAATGGTTTATAGATAGTGTGACACACACTTAAGAATCCACCAGCAAAGGATAAAGAAAATAGATAAAGAATAAATGAATAACCAAATGGAGTAATCCTAATGTATCTAGTCATGGCCATACAAATGAATAGTTAGGATCATATGCAAACATGATTTAAGCATGGTTAAGTCTAGGATACCGGGGAGACCCCACCAGGAAGTCTGCTTCCCACCGAGGCATTTACGAACTCCTACAGCACATACGAACATGGGGGATTTCAAGGGACGGTCAAGGCTTGTCACGACCCAGCCGCCTACCCCCTCAACCGTGGCATGCTCTCATATTCGCAGGTGCCGTAATACCCGGGCACCATGCCCGCATATCAGAGCACTACTCTTGTCCCCCCAGGATCCCCACTCGTCGAATGGACGGACTAGAACAAGAGCAAACCCGAAGGAACAACGAACCGATATCCCACCTCTAATCAAGTTAGGCATATGATGATCGATGATGAACTGATATGAACATGTCAAGATCATGATATGTAAACTATATGCTAGTTCATATACCAACATAAGAACATGAACAAAACTATACTCTAGTTCATAAGTTAGGCCAAGAACATAGATATAAGACTTGCAAATAGAAGAATGCTCCATTGAGAAGATATATTACCAAGGCACTTTCTTCTAGGAGACAAGCCCTCCTTGTAGCTCTTCTACTCCAAGTGCTAACCAAGAACTAAGAAGAAGAAGAAGAAGTAGAAGAAGAGAGAGAGGTAGAGGTGATAGAGAGAGGAAGAATGCTGGTTGCTGCACTCCAAGTGGTGTGTGTTGAGAGAGGAAGAGAGGGGGACTACTTATACACTTGGAGGAGGGGCCTAAGTGCTAATTTACACCAAAACCGACCTGGTACACCTTCCTAATCAGACCAAACCGACCATCCCACGTCGGTAACCCCCAGAAGGCAGGTTAATGAACCGCCTCCCCAAGGCTGGGCCGAAACCGCCTCAGGGAGGGTGCGGCCGCACCAAGGGGTGCGCGCGCACCCCCCTGGGCTCGGCTTGGCCCAAGTCTCGGTGGGCTGGCGTCCTTCGTCTTGAAAAGTTGTGGGCCGGGCTTTGCTCGGCCCAATCTTGATGTTTTGGGTCGATTTGCTCCTGGGCTTGTGTTTTGTAAGAATGCGCTTTCCAGGATGGCGTACTTTGGTCAGTTTTCCACTTGCTTTTATTATAAACCTACGAAATAAAATACTAGACACTACAAGTGGAATTTTATTAGTGATAAATGTATATGAGTATAAAAAGGTATAGTTTTACTCCCTTTATGGTAGTAAGTTGACGGGAAAAATATGTCGTTAGTGACCGTCAACAGAGATCAAGACCAAGCTCAAGATGGAGAGACAAGTTTGAGGTCAAATGATCATTGTATCTCTTCAAGAAGAAAGAAAAGGACTTAAAGAAGAATCAAGGTTACTCATCATATTAAGTCCATCACTTGGATCAATCAATCAAATTCAATTCAAATGAGTGTCAAGGATAGTTTTTGGTGAGATCACTTCTCCCTAGAGAGGGGCGTGCCACCCTAGAGAGGGTTTGACAAGTGAATACTTGGAGGGCCAACATGGAAGTGATGATCTATATATATTCAAGATGCTTAGTTGAAGAAATCAAAAGGGTTGATCAAAAGAAAGCAAGCAACACCCAAATAGAGAGATGTTTCATGCAAGTTTCAAGTGGTATTCTCTCGTGCAAGCAAAGATCAAAAGAAACAAGCCAATCACAACATGAAGATAGTGCACTTGATCATTACTGGTTCTCATTTTATATGGGTGAAGGATGGAATTCAAATTGATATATTTTGACTTCATGAAGCTATGGAAATGGACTTCACGTTGCTATTGCGGAGGGAAATTGGAATCATATTGACTATCCTCTACTCCAAGATAGCAAAGGTGTCATTGTAATGTGCATGATCATTTCATCCCTTACTAGTATGCGGTTAGTGCATATAGTACATGCTTAATAGGATCATGCATGACAAATGAAAGTTTTAAATTCATTGCTACCACTATTGCTTGAATGATTATATGATCTAGTGGTTTGTATATTGTTGACACTCAATTAATGCATATTTTATTACCACCGAAGTGAACTAAAAAGACAATGTTACATGTCAAATCATAACAAAATATTATTTATCTGACGAGTTCCACGAGTTTTGGTGCTCCAGTTGTTTTGCAGGAACTTTTAAATTTTCGCAGATAAAAACTATCAAAAGTGATGAAACGGAGTATACCATTGCGAAGAGCTCGTCGCGCTGATCAAAATGGACATATCATTTGCTATATTTGGACTCCAGAATAAGAAGTTATCACGTAAACAAGAATTCACATGCAATGATAAAACCTGCGTAAACAGTGGCATGCACGGCGAATCAGCAGCCGACACGTGGCCACTCCGGGCGGCCACGCGCGGGGCGCGCGCGCGACGGACAAACAGGCGCGCGGTCGAATTCGAATTTTCGCCCGGACAAACCTGGACGCGACACGTTTTTCGGCGGCGGGACACATCTCCGCGCGCGCGCGAGGTTTGGCGGGGACCGGTTGACCCCGCTCCCCAGAACCACGAGAATCAGCCCGCATGCATTTTGGCTCGGCCTTCGAGGTTCTTCTCCTCCTTTTTCGCCCACGTTGGAGGACAAATTGCCGTGACTCAAGGGCCACCATCGGGACGCTTGCATGTGTCCAATTAACAATTACGCTCCTATATAAAGGCCTTCTCCCTCTCATACAACACACTACACACATTAGTTTGGCGCAATTCCACATCCTTCACCATGCCGTGTTTCCTGTGGACCAGTCATTATTGGTATATTATCCCCAGAACCATATCCAATTCATGAGAAAGGTTCAAACTTTTGATGCATATACCTTTACTTCCCGCGCCTAGTTCCACTTGTATTCTAGAAATTATGTCTTCGCCATAAAAGTGGAAACAGGACAAAGTTGCCAAATAAATTAGAAAGCGCATTTGAATAAAAGACTCAAGGGATTGAGCAAGGAGACCAAACCCACCCCATGCACCACCATAGGCCCAACATACTGAAGGACAAAACGCGGTTGCATGTGTCCAATTAACAATTACCCCCGGCGTCGACGCAAATATTTCGGCCAAACTTCCTTTTCTGTAGTGCAAACTTTATAAAGAAGAGCTCGAAGCAAGGAGAGCCCTCCATTCCCTCCCTCCTCTCCACTATATAAAGAGAGACACTCCTCACACACACAACACAACACACTACACATTGTTACATCCTCACCTTGAGCACCACTCTCTCCTCTTCATTAGTTTAGTGTTAGTATTTGAGTTAGGCCCTCTCCTTGGAAGGATCTTTTGGTAATTTACTATGAAGTTCTTTCCTTTATTCAAGTCTCATTATTTATATCGCAATGCATATGAACTAGAGTATAGTTACCCTCATGTTATATTCATATTGTGCCAACTAGAGTATAGTTAGTATAAAAGATAATTAACAGATAATTAACATGACTAACTTTAGGCTAATTGAATCATATTTTATTCTTGGAACGTAGTAGAACTAAGTTCGAGTGATGGTTGTACCTTCGGGTTTACCTTTACTCTTTCCTTCAATCCGTAGGGTCGGGGTACCGCGGGAGTTTAGGTAGTTCTCTATAAATGTAAGCATGGTGCTTAGGTCTATAGGGAATCATCCGGGAAATGCCGCATCCCGGTAGTTGGCGGCGAGAGGTGTGACAACTCTGTCCGTCCTTTGCACTCCTCCACGTCCGGTGTTGGGTTGGAGTCTTATCAAGTTATACCGTAATCTCCTCATCACTTTAGCCCATCTCTACGTGAACCATGAATGACGTATGTAGACTATAGTCTAACGCATTGGCGATATTAGAATAGCCAACTCAACATAGATTTTCCTTTTTATGTTATTTTCTATTTATTCCTTCTAGTGCTCAAGAAGTGTGTGTGTCACCACTATCTCCAATATTATTATCACTTACCCCCTATATGATTAGTGGCTATCCATACATACATTGTGGGCTATATCATCATCATATTAAATCTAAACCTGCCTTCCCATGGGAAAATATAAATGAACGATACCCGATTACTCACGGGTGAAATGCTACGATGATAGATCCGCGGCTTGCGGGTTGACCCTTGCAATATTCAATTCATCTATCACCCGACGTTCTCTTGACGTTATCATTAATCATAATATCTATTCTTAGTGATTGTGCTAAGAAATGCCAACAAGCATTTAAAGCGCCATTGAGGATAGGTTTAAAATCTATTCGTAGTAATAACGTTAAGAAACGCCAACATGTCCCTCTAGGTGTTCTTCACCTAGTTGTATAGATTAGAAAAGAGGAAGAGAGGAGAGGGAAGAGTGAGAAGGAGGAGCCGGGTTTGTCGGATCCTTCTCAACCTTGTATCTCTACGGAGCCGATTCCTTTGTGAGTAATATCCAGGTTATCTTATGGTAATTTCTTGATTATTATTTTACTAAATTCAGTGCTTACTTTATTCTATTCTACTTTGGATCTCCATTCGAATCAAGGCTCTAGTTTTTACGTGAAACTAGTTTCGTACTCGCTAAGCGTAGACATGGTGTCCAGGGCTAGAGTTTACTTGAGATTGCGCCCAATGCTACGGAATAGTTGTGGTAGCCCCGGGGGTGACAGCTCCGACCAGGCCTTTGTAGTCCACCACGTATGTATTGGTGTTTTCATAGAGCTTTTGGCTGGCCTTCCCCGATTACCGTTTCCCAGTCTTTTCGAGAATCGGAAAGGTCGCTGCTCCGAAGTAAGTAGGGTCTAGTAAGCCCCGAACCTTGGTATTTAGTAATCTTGAGAAAACCTTAGAGAACCCCTCTCTACCTACAAAAATATTTATTCTACCTCATCTCTTGGACGTACTTGATCCCTTCTAGTTCACTTCTCGTTCCCCGTGGAAATCGATACCCTGAATACTTCGGGTGAAAGCTACAACGGTACTTTCCGTGCGCTTGCGGATTTATCTGTGTGCGTTAAAAAATACCAACATATATGAATTTGTTCATGAGCTAGTGATCCCGAGTACTTGATCTATTTTGGATTGCTCACAAGTGACAAGTACAACATTGGCAAGATAACCCTTATACTTTATGAGGTGTGATGAAGCTTGTCATTGGATCAAATCGGACTTGGAAACTAAGGCAAATCTTTTTATTTCAAGTCCTGCTTTTATAGCCATGGTTCGGGAGCAACCCTTCGAAAAAAAAGATCTTAAATTCAAAAAAAAAGAAGGAGACTCTATGAGCAGCCTAGGCTAGGTTCACAAATCCTATACATACTAGCCCAAACCTTTCTTTGCCTAACCACATCCTAGTTAATCACTTCCATTTTGGTCTTAGCAAAGAAGCTGCTCTCCAAATTGATCAATCTTTGGGGGGCTCGTTCGTGCATAAATTCGTAGTGAGGGGAAAATCATTTTAGAGAAAATCCTTGAAAACACCCTCACACCAATATCCATGACGAGTTTCCCGTAGAAACAATAGAGTCAAGCCCCGAACAATGAGAGGAGGAACCTACAACCGAATTTGAAATTCTTTCAAATCCTTCCCATAATTTGGTTGTTGAGGACCCTCCTATTTAGGGAACATGCTATCACCCTCCTGTGGCTGATGAATCCCATCCTTTAGCATGTCCATTCGAATTCGAGGATGACCTTTTTCTTAATAATGATTTAGGGAATACGTTAGAGTTTCCCAATTCAACATCATCATATACCTCGAATTCCTTGATGAGATAAAAAAAAGATGCTCACAACACATAGAGGGTCAATCAATTCATTTAAAAAACATTTCTATACCCTCTATGCCCACACATGATGTGTCATCAAACCCACTCCGAATCACAGGGGAGAGCTTGAAACAAACTCCACAATAAAAATGACATATCCATGTTTTGTGGAGTAGTCACATTATCATAAAAAAAAAGTGCTCCCCCAAACGAGATTTCATTGATGAGCATGAAAGTTATTTCTTAAATGTCACATCCATTACATGCTCATATGAAAAATCTCACAAGTCGATCTGTAACTCAGCCACCACTTAAAATCTACAACCCCTATGTCCTTCCTATCCATAAAATTTTTGAAAGGGTTGTCGTAAATGCTTTTGTCCATCACAAATTTTGTAAATTTCGAGGTGTCTTGGCATGAGTTCTATAGATCACAACAAAGGTTGGTGTTGGAGGGGAAACCACATCACCAAAGACTGGTTTTAAAAGGTTTCCCAAGGATAAGCTTTTGTCTTTAAATAAAGCACTTCCTGAGATAACCCGATCTTTTATAATTTCCTCTAGAAAAAAAAACATATTGTAAAAAAATCATCCCTTTTTACTTTCATAAATAATTTCATTAATAACATGACCTTTGAAAATGAGCTTAAGAACAAAAAGAATGAAGAGTGAAAGCACAAGGTAAAACCAATCAAACATCATTCAAAGAATGAAGCACAATCGACGAGAGTGTCATCATACAAACTTGAATTTGTGTCATGCAAAATTCAAGTGTGGGGATGAACAACTCAAAACATCTCATGACATGCTTCATTCATTTTTTGCCTTGGTTTACCTTGTTTCACACTTATGCCTTGCTCATTATTCTAAAGTCACAAAAATTATTATTATATAAAAAAAAAGAGGATTAAAAAAAGATATATATATAAAAAATATTACGAGCCCGGGTGTCCAATCATTCTTGTATAATCAAATCATCACCCCCGCCATCGCATAGTTAGGAATATATATGTGCACACTAACTCTATGCAGATGGAGAGAGGTCACCGTTAAAAGGAAACAAGACCATGATATGTGACGGAACGACTATATTGCATCACTCACAATTCAATCATAAATTGTGAGAGGTAAGTCGATCAAGGTAAAAGAACCAAACCAAAAATATTTATTTTCTTTTCCAAATTTATTTTCACCACTTTGCATATTTGTTTGAATTATCATTTATCTAGTGCTTTCTTTGGGTGGCTCCCGGTCTTTGAGTCGTATTCGGGCGCCATGCCTAGTCTAGGTAGATGACAATTTTGTTGTTGTCTGTCTATTCGGTGCTCCTAGTCTAGCTTCGTAGTAGTCGGATGTTAAACGGTACCATCTCGACATCGTATGTTGGCTCCGCCAATCTGTATGATGATTTTACTAGATGGTCAATGCTACGAGCAAAAGCTAAAGCCTAGATTGCATGCACATCGTACAGTTCATTTGTTTCTCAAAACTATGGCATGTTTGTTAAAATT
Source organism: Hyparrhenia diplandra (assembly GCA_015847255.1). NCBI lineage: Eukaryota > Viridiplantae > Streptophyta > Magnoliopsida > Poales > Poaceae > Hyparrhenia > Hyparrhenia diplandra. The sequence continues at coordinate 59,905 of JADLZK010008196.1, read as the reverse complement.
CATTCATCCACCCCATAACACCACTTTGCATATAAAAACAAAATGGTTCTCTCGATTCATCATTCAATGTTCACACATCTGTTTGAATCAATCTCAAGTTTATGATTTTTTATGCTACCTTTCTCTTTGCTAAACATGCTTTGGTTTGGGAGTGTTGATTATTCTAGATGGTCACCCTTCTATAGGCTTCTTAAATTAAGCGTGGTGCTTAGGTTAAAAAGCCTACCTAAATCAAATTGGACATGGAGTCTAGTATGATTTTTGAACTGAAACTATTGGCATAGACATTGGTTGCATATCTAGACTGACCCCTGCAAGAATTTATCAAAATCCATGTGGGTAAGCCTTTGAGATGAGTTCATAATGAGAGAAATCAATGTTCATCTGGTGAATTTTGAATGAACCTTGATCACACATACAAAAAAAATAGAGAGAAGGAGGACTCTTCTCTTCTAAACCTTTGTTATAATCAAAGCTTATGATCCATGCACACCATAAATGTATGTGGGTCAAAGCCTTGATGATTGTCTGAGTTGGATCGTGTACAACAAATCAACCATTGCAGCAACTTCAAAACTCCATCCACATGCTGCTAGTAAGTACACTCAGGTAATGCAAAGGTAATGTTCACCATCTCATTTACTCGCATTTGTCTCCATATAATCATGCAAAAATATCCTGCTTCTTATGTTTATGTCGTGTGCTCTGGTTTGGGTGTATTCATATATGGTACATTCATAGGCCTTTTCAAACTAAGCATGGTGCTTAGGTTGAAACAACCTTCTTTAATCAAAATTTGACACGGTGTTGAATCTTGGTTAATGAACTTAGAGTAATTAATTTCATGAACAATGAGAAGTAATCAATGCTGGAGATAAATCAAGACTACATTTATAATGCAAACTTTACCTTAGTCTTGCTTGAGTTCAAATGAAAGGTTGGATGAACATATTTCAAATAAATAAATAGATAAAACATGGAGCCACCCTTCGGGTATTCTCTATCACTAACATTTACAGGAACGAAGAGGTGACACAAAGAGCTTGCACCTAGAGATAAGATCCAGATGTTCAACTTAGAGGTGAAACTCTTTATTCAAGAAAAACTTCGGAGTAAACCAGAAGGGCCATTCAAGATTACCGAGAGCTCATCACATGGTGTTATCACACTCCAAGGTGATGAAGGTAATGTGTTCAAGGTAAATGGCCACCATTTAAAGTTTTTCTTAAACCATAAAATTGAATCGACTCGATTGAATTCTCGTGATTTAATGATTCAATCTAATGCTCAATCTTGTCTAAAAAAAGAAAACTAATATAATCAAATAATATAAATGCGGTCGAATTCGAATTTTTCGCCGGGACAAACCTCGACGCGACATGTGGCGGCGGGAGCATCTCATATAGCGCGGCGCGCGGGAACGCTGTTTTTTTTTACACGTGTCGGCTGCGGGGCGAGGCGGCGCGCAAGGCGGTGGCGGGTTTGGCGCGGTTGGACCGCCGGTTCGGGCGGTTTTGGACCCGCTTTGACCCGGTTTTCTCCCGAAACGCAGAATCAGCCCGGTTCATGCATTTTGGCTCCGGTTCAAGGCCTTCCCGCGCGGTTCTTCTCCGGTTTTCGCCACAGGTCGGTTGGAGGACAAATTGCCGTGACTCAAGGGCCACCATCGACCTGGAGACGGTTGCATGTGTCCAATTAACAATTACCCCCCTCCTTTCTCCTATATAAAGAGGCCTTCTCCCTCTCATACAACACACTACACACATTAGTTCTTCAATTCCACATCCTTCACCATGTAGTGGTGTCCCTCTAGGTGTTCTTCACCTAGTTGTATAGATTAGAAAAGAGGAAGAGAGGAGAGGGAAGAGTGAGGAGGAGGAGCCGGGTTTGTCGGATCCTTCTCAACCTTGTACCTCTACGGAGCCGATTCCTTTGTGAGTAATATCCAAGTTATCTTATGGTAATTTCTTGATTATTATTTTACTAAATTCAGTGCTTACTTTATTCTACTTACTGGATCTCCATTCGACCGAAGGCTCTAGTTTTTACGTGAAACTAGTTTCGTACTCGCTAGCGTAGACATGGTGTCTGGGCTAGAGTTTACTTGAGATTGCGCCCAATGCTATGGAATAGTTGTGGTAGCCCCGGGGGTGACAGCTCCGACCAGGCCTTTGTAGTCCACCACGTATGTATTGGTGTTTTCGTAGAGCTTTTGGCTGGCCTTCCCCGATTACCGTTTCCCAGTCTTTTCGAGAATCGGAAAGGTCGCTGCTCCGAAGTAAGTAGGGTCTAGTAAGCCTGAACCTTGGTATTTAGTAATCTTGAGAAAACCTTAGAGAACCCCTCTCTACCTACAAAAATATTTATTCTACCTCATCTCTTGGACGTACTTGATCCCTTCTAGTTCACTTCTCGTTCCCCGTGGAAATCGATACCCTGAATACTCCGGGTGAAAGATATACAGGAGGGCAACTTGGTAGCACAAGGTCTTCTTGCAAGATATACTGGAGGGCAACTTGGTAGCACAAGGTCTTCTTGAATCAGTAACCCAGTAAATCTGAGCCTTGTTCTTATAGTAAGGTTCGGACTTGAAGCTGCTAAAACACACAATCGAAGAGGTAGAATTTATATACATGTCAACCATTGTCAATTCCATTGACTATTCCATTCACTATTCCCTAAGTCTACACTCTACAATCTGAAAATCAAATATCCTAACTACTAAGGAGTGATAGCAATGGTTATTCATGCTTTTGGTATGCAAACAACAGTAGGTACCCTCACTCATACCTTGTACTTTGCCCATAAACCTGACTCCCTTGCGGTTTGCGGTAATCATGTGTCCCACGTGTCAAACGGAAGCTACTCGGGGAAAATCGGCTTGGATTCAAGGGCAAGTACCAAGGCAAGGGGGTCATCCTGGTCCGTCGTCGTATCCTCCGCCTCTATCCGCGCGACCCATCGCCACGGTCGTCCAATCCCTAAGGTCAGTAACAATCAGAGCAAAAATAAATGAAAGACAAACAAAAATAGACCAACCTACTAGGGTGACTTAGGAGGGAGCGTCTGGACTTCAACCTTTGGCCTCAGGACTTGCTTCTTGACCTTGTTCTGAGCAGAGAAGTTGCAGATAGTCTTCCCTTTAGAAGGGGGCGCGGCACTGCCGGGCTTCACTGCGGCACTGCCGCGCTTGAACGGCTGTGCTGCTCGGCTCGACCTTGTGTCATGCTCTGTGCAGACTTATCTGTATCTACTAGTCCCCTGCTCAAGAACTGAACACACTCAAATCCATTGATTACCTTTCGGCCATTGGTTTTGCTACCTGTCACATGTCCAAGTCCATCTTTAATCTTTGGATTTCTTCCATCAATGTATTGTGGCTTCTTTGGTTGGTTCACTTTGCCACTAGCTGATTTCTTGTTGTTTTGACACCCCTTACCAACCAAGGCGTTGAGTCTCGTGATCTCTTTCTTCATCGCATCCATGTTGGTAAGATTAGTGGCATTGACATTCAAATCAACATTAAAGCATCTACCACCTTGACTAATGGAGGGAGTAGAGGTGTCTGTTGGGTGAATGCTCAACATAACATGTTATTGATGATGATATGGTTTACAAAGTTCAACATCCCGGAATACAAAGGAGGTCGAGGGGGTATTTATAGGCCCCCTGACTTCGTGGTTGTACAAAAAATGTTAAGGATTCTGAAAATGAACTTCTAAGATGAAACTATTTTAGCGAAGGCGTATTCATTGTCTTCGCGATGCTTCTTATGGTCTTCATCTCCGCAGAATGCTCTTCTTTCCTTTGGAGATGACATCTTAACTTTGTAGAGAAAACCATCTCCTTTGTACTTTTTAGGACTTGATCTTGCTCTCTCCTTCTATTGTTGGATTGCGAAGCCAACTCCCCGCGAAGTCATCTTTGATCTTAGTATTCCACATTTTCTTCCCGATAGTTTATGTACCCTGAAATTATCAAAGTCAAGTTTCTCATAGAAATCAAAGTTAGAGCCCCAGGGCGAGGCCGAAAGGCATGAAACCCCACGAATCACAAGTTTTTCTCAAAACTTTGTTTCGATCTAAAAAACGTCGTCCCGGACTTTGAAGTTGGACTACTTCTTGATTCCATGTATGTCTTCGCAAAAATTCTTCTTCTTCTTCTTCTTCTTCTCTTCTTCTTCTTCTTTTTTTTTTTTTTTTTTTTTTTGGAAGTTTTGGCTAGTTTTGACCTTTGGTGAAGATGCCTATAAATAGCGGAGGACCCCCTTTTCTTCATCTTTTTAGAAGGGGTGTAACACCCGTGTTTTTACATCATTTTAAAAACCACTAAAAATTTGAACTTTTATAATTATGAACTAAAAACCATTTATTTCCGCACAACCCAAAATCTGTTTTTCGAAAACCTTTTCAAGTTCACCATATAGAATTATTTAGGGTTTATGATTGAATGTATGCTTGCTTGTTTGTTCCTAGAATTGATTTTGGCATCAAATAATAAATTCCTCGATCATCCTTTCCCCAAATCTTTTCCTTTGACCCCTCCCTTGTTTTTCCCTATACAACCCTTCTCTCTTGATCCTTCCCATCTACCAATCGAGCACCATCTCTAAAAATTCCAAAGCCACGTCCATTGTGCTAGTTTATTTGTCTCTGGGAAATAAAAGAGTCATCCCCTATATTTATATACAAATAATAAAAGTATATCCCGGGATACACATAAACTCGTGAACATGAATAAATATATACAGTGTGTATTTCAATACATGTATATAAATATACATAGGAGCATGGCCATCAATATATGCACACACAAATATTTATTAAGAAAATGTGTGTATAAATATACATGGAAACTTGGAAAAATAGAAAGAAAAGAAAGGAAAATGGAAAGTGGCAACAGGCTCATTAGCTCACACAGCAGCCCAGCCGGCCCCCCTTCCCATCATCTCCCGCAATGGGCCAAGCCCAGCTCCATCCCAAAGACAGCAGCCGCAGCATTCCTATCCCTCCACCTTCTCTTTCACCGACGGACGGGTCCCACATGTCAGCTTCATCCCTTCCCCTGCCTCCTTTGTTCCACGCACGCAAAGCACGCGCCAGCTCTGTTCCCATCGACCGCACGACAGTGTCGTCAAACTGCCACCGCCATCAACAGCTCCACCGCCACGACCTGTCCCATCACCCCGCCAAAGCCAGCTCAACCCCAGCCACCTGTCCCCACGCCACTGTCGCCGCTGACCCGCCGTACCACCTGCCCATCGAGCCGCTGTGCGTCACCACCCTCCTCCGTCGTCGTCGCGTGCCGACATCCGCTGTGCCGGCGACTTCTCCACAGCGCCATCTCTGACCTCGCTGAACCAGCCATGATGCGTTCCATCAAGGTCCAGCTGGAGCTCGGTTGGTTGCCGGAAAATATCCCGCCGCCGCGCCGTCCTCAGCAGCCCGCGCGCGGCTATAAATGTCAAGGCCCCCATCTCCATCCCGATCAGCGCCGGAACGGCGACGCCGAAAAATCCTCCGTCGCGCCAGCTCCGCGCCAACTGAGACTCGCCGCCGCTCAGCTCGCTGAGCGCTGTGTCGAGGACGAGGACGAGGACGTCGAAGCAGCCGCGCTCCCGAATCGCCCGCCACCGCGCTCGGTCGTCGACGCTGGGCTCCACCACTCCACTCGCTGCCGCGTCGCGAACGCCCGCCGTGACCACGGACTGACGGAACGCACCCCGACGTTGCCTCCATGCTGCTCACCACCGGTGCGCCGCGCAGCAGCAGCCGCGCTCGCCGAAGTCGCGGCGGCCGTGGATGCCGAGCCGCGCCTAGCTGCGCGTGCACCACACCGCAGCGACGCCGCAAGCACGACGGATTTTCGAGCGGACCAGAGCCGCCGCTGCCGCGCGCTGCCCGCCGTGGAGCACCACCCTGCCGCCCAACGCGCTCTGGCCTCGCCTCAGTCCACCGCCGCTGCTGTCCCGTGCTCACCATGGCCGCCGGCCACCTCTCCCTCCCTTCCTCTACTTCGTGCGAACGGGAACGGGAACGACGGTCAGGAGCTGGACGAGAATAGAATCACCGTGAGGCCACCCACCTTATCCCTTTGTGGGCCCCGTGTGTCATAGAGGCATCCCCTCCTCTCCATCTATGGGTGCACGCGGTTCATGAAGAATAAAGACTGGGCAAGGCGCAACCCTAGATCGGTCCACAGCGTGTGAACCGAGCCCACGCGCACAGGGCGACCAGGCCACACCGCAGCTGGACCCACGCGTCAGCAGCATATGAAAATGCTAAGGGCACCCAACAAAGCGTACACGGGAGTCTGAAAATACCATTTCCATGTATCAGAAAAATCCCAGAAAATTTGTAAATAAACTAGGTACACCCAGCACCCCACTCATAAATTCTTACCCTCATTCGATGTATCCAAAATTCCCAACTTATTTTCAAAGTTTAATGTAATTATAAATTCTTTATTAAACTTTGGAAATTCATATCTTCTCCATCCTAACTCCAAATCACTCCATTCCAATTCCTTAATTCCTCAAAAATTATCCTCTATATTTTCATGCCTCCTTGTTCTATTATTTGGTGCCCACTTAAATTCTAGGTTTGTTTGTGCCTTCTTTATCACGTGATAGTTGAAGTTCGCCGGGAGCGAGCCGGCTGACATCGTGCCGATTCGTATGAAGCTCCCAAAGACCCCCTTAATCATGACCTTAATATGATGATATAATGATGATGATAATAATAAATCGGATTAGTAAATAGTGGTGTGAGCGAAACGTAGCTAGCTATGGAGCTAAGCGGAAACGTAATCATCCACGTTATCTACGCTCATACGTTGTGATCAAGAGAAACATGAGAATGCCTAATGAACCTAACCAACAAAAGAGGTGAGTAGTGGTAGTGCGGTAGAGCCTAAATACCACGCGTCGGGGAATCGTCGCGAGGGTTCCTACGGAGAGAGATACTAGCCTCCCCCAAGGACCGGTTCAAACTTCTACCTAGTATAATATTGTGTCACCCCCACCGCCGTTTATGGGGCGGCTTGATTCACACCCGTTGGGTTGAGGGTATAATTGGGATCAAGGTGGCAAAAAAGCGACCTATTGGGAGCGGATGTGGGGAGAGTGGCCCCATGTCCGGTTGGCGTGGATCTTTGATGGTCTTCCACTATGTTTGGGCGCGGTGGCTTAGATTCACATATTGATGATTTGAGATTGAGTGGTGTTGGCCGGATATAGGTTGGGTAATTAGGTATTCACAAAGCTGGGTGATTTGGTATCACCATATTGTCTAGGGTGATGCGTCATCTTAGGGTGGCGTGTTGTCCTTCCAAAGTGAAGATTATACCAATATACCTTATAGCACCCAATATAAAAAGCGTGGTAAGGGGCGGTGTCTATCGTGTGTGGGGAAAAGTGTAAACCTCTGCCGAGTTAATTGAATCTATTCGAATATATCCTTGGAATGGGCAAAAACATCTATGATTAGATATACACTCGAGGATGACTAACTTTGGGTGTCATGACATGGGACATGAGATAACCAAACTAAGCGAGATTTTTAGAGACTTGTAAACCCTTAATAATTACAACCCCATTGGGACTTCTTTGAGTACGTTTGTACTCACCCCTCTATTTTACGATATCGGCACATGTGAAGGTAAGATATAGAGGATAGCGTATCGTAGAAGTTCGAGAGGTGTTTGCTTAGGAGAAGGGCGTTGAAGCCCAGTTTCATCCATGCACAAGTGGTGGAGATGCGAGTTAATCCACCGCTAAAAAGGTTGGCCAACAAGACCCGACATGGTGACCCTTAAATTCGCCCTTTGTAAGCCCTTTCTATCCTATATTTCTATAGCTCGGTTTGCTATTAATTACTACCATTAACGTACTAACATAAATTGTGATCCTGGCGCAAACACGTGTGATTAACGACCCATTAAAAGTGGGGCGTGACAAGGGGCCACCTTTTTGAAATTTTTTTTACGTTGTAAAAATTGCTTTTGGGAGTTTCATCGTATTTGCCGAAGCTCTTCTGTGCGAAGCTAAAATCCAAACCTATTTGTAGTTAAATTTTACTTCTATTTAATTTCTTGATTGCTATAACTATAATTGCTATTTTTCCTTTGGTTTTTTTTTTTTAGAATGGCACTTGTTGAGGATGCTTCGCTAGTTCCCAAGAACAAGAAGTTGACAAGGGGCTAACTCACAACAAGAGAATTATTGTCATTTATCTACTTCCGTGATAGGATTTCCTTGAGTTTTGGCTCAGCGTCTTTGATTACAAAAGATGGTGAAAGATGGCGTGCTTTCGGGCGTCATAGCCTAGAGCTAGATGAAAAGGTTAGAAGCCTAAGCACAATGAATTGTTGTTTTTCAAAGATTTGTTTTTTCGGTGGATCTTCGCATGCCACCTCAAGACTTTCTTGAGGAAATTTTCAAAAAGATACAACATCGAAATGCACCATCTTACTCCGAATGCCATAGTTAAGTTGTCGGTTTTCATCCCGAGTCAAGAAGTAAAGCGACATTGATGCTTTTTGTGCTTTGCATGAATTGCATACCCAATTTCGGTCTCGAAAGATTGAGGAACGGTCTATGAAACTATTTCGGATGTTGTAGCTTCAAGATGCAAAAATTTCTCCCCTTCAAAGAATAAAGGGCCTGGTTGCATGACTATTGGTTCTATCACAAAGTTCCTATGGTTGAAGAGTTCTTGGAAGGAAAGGTGTGAAGAAAAGTTATCCCACGGCTGGATGCATAGGGAGAAATTTGAGTGTAAACACTAAATCAAAAAATTGCTCGAGAGTGTTTGAAAGCTTTTGGAAGAGTTGTTTCTCAACAATCCACACGAGATTTGGTTGAGGAGTATGTACCACATTTGGCCTCTTCATATAAAACCACAAGAGAAAAGGATTATATTTTTCCCGATAGAGATACCGTTATGCCCTCGAAGTTCAAGACCTAAAAGGACTTTGTTTCATTTGAAAAGAAAGCAATGTTCAAGTATTTGCATCTGGATGAAATTATTGGCAAGGATTATGTAAGGTTGAATCGGATTTTTGATTTGGCCAAGATAACTTATAAGACTTTTATGCTCGTAAGAGGGACAAAAGGACAAGAATGAATCCGGCAAAGGATTTGAAGAGAAAGAGGAGTGATCTTTGCTTCGGCGAAAACACCTTCTCGGCTTTGGTCCCGAAGCCTCGAAGAAAGCTAAGAAGATTGTTGAGGATTTGATTGATAGAGTTGATCTCACCGATAGTGAAGTTGACTAGATTGAGGCTCGCTTTTTGGAACTTCTCTTCAAGATTTGGAGGTGAGAGAGATTAGTAGAACTTTTGCTTCTATTGACGTGGTTTTCATCCGCTAGGTACATTTACAAAATTTTGGGTCTTCTAAATTGGGGACTTGGAGTCATATCGTAGATATGACCCGGTTTCTCCCTGCACGTATGATCTCCTTCTTCTCCTAGACTTAGGGATCCAACTCCCCGAATTTCAATGAACTTGATTTCCACTTCATGTGATGATCGACATTGAGTTAGCTAAAGATATTCATATGAGTGGTCGTTTGTTAGTGAATCCGACCTTCCGCGAGGCAAGTTGTTGAGAAAACGAATTTATCAAAAAGCCGTCCAAACCTGGTTTACGTTGTTGTAAGCCGGTGCAATTGCAAGGCGAAGCCATTATGATTTTTGTTGCTATTTTGTATACACTATCTTATTTTCCTTGCTTCTTATGTAGAAAAATCTTTGAAAGAAAGAGTCGAAAAAGCTTGAAGTTGTAAAGGAAACACTTAAAAGGAAAGGGACCGGTGACCATTTTTCCTTTGAATCGATGTTGAGGATGAAGAGGCCTTGATCACACATGGTAAATGTTGAGGCAAAAAAATTCCTTGTCCTTTAGGAAGGAGTTTGTAAGTGTTTTTTGACTTTGCTAATTTTTATAATTCTTGTATTTGAAAATTCCATTTTCTTATACTTTTCCTTCTTTAATTGTTTTTTAGCTCAATTTTTTCATGCACACCATAAAAAAGATTATCAATATTGGATCTATGAAAGACGTTGTTGGGGATCATCCAACTCCTCAAGCCTTGATGACTTGCTATCTCAAGTCCATTGATAATACTTTCAAATTACGCTTTGAGAGCGGCATCAATTTAGATTCTTATAAGTTTGTTGGGGTTGGGTAGACAAAGCCGCGTCCTCCCGAAGAAGACAGAGAAGCGGTTAACCAAGTGTATCAATGATGCTTCTCATCCACGAAGATGAATCCATTGGAGTTGGCCGATGCCGGTATAAATCGATGTATAAGGTAAACTTTTTTTACTCATGAAATATATATATATATATATATATATATATATTTTTTGTGAGTGGGAAACTTTATTGCTTATGAATTATTTCTAACTACTTGGTTTCGTGTGCTTAGGGTGCTCTTGTGAATCGTGGGCTCGAAAGTCCCTTGAGGATAGTGCTCGCATTTGTCTGAGAAGTCCTTGCTTGGGGAAATAATCTCTTAAGTCTCGGCTGCATCTAAGGAGAAAGAAAGAGGTGATCCGATGAATGGCATAGACGGACCTTATATCACGGAGCCTACGATATTATCAAAGAAAAAGATCGTCAACTTGAAGTTGCGAAGGCAAATTGTTGAAACTCTTAAGAAAGAGAAGGCGTCATTGGAAAGAAAAATCTATTCATCTTATGATGCGAAGGTTTATAGGCTTGGGAGCTTTTCAAACAAGCCTATGAGAAATGGGGTGCTATGCATGGATGCTTGTTGGGATCTTGGAGAGCATGACCCATTTTTCTTTTGCGATATGAAGATCTTGGGGTTATGATTCAAGGTGCGGAATACAAGTGTTATGTATTCTTGGCACTTCTTCATCTTATGAAAGAAGCCAAAGATCCCTTGTATGATGCCTTCGCGGATGAGAACTATAAATTTCATGAACAATTGTTGTGCCGAAGTTCTTTGAACAATATTGGTGCAATTGTGGGCGAGAGCATTGTCTTGAGAAAGTAAAGGAGAAACTAAGAAGGGTATTATTCTTTTATATTTTTATATATATATTTATTATTTTTTTTGTTCTCTTTTTCTTGTTCTTATTTGTTTTGCTTTTAACAGAACTTGACATCTTATGAGGAAGAGAAGTTTAGGAAGTTGAAGGAAGAGGAGGAGATATTGCCCGAAGTTGAAGAAAAAGAGAAGAACAATGTTAGTGAGCAAGAGGCTAGGAAAAAAATTTGTGGTTTAACTTTGGGAGTTTGAAAGAAAGGAAACTTTTTGTTTGATGATTTGTTGTAAATGTTGATAAGTTAAATGTTTGTGTGTAGCCTTTATCTATGCTTACTTTCATGAATTTGCGAAGTTAATTATTATTGCGAGGTTATATTTTGTTCTCGACTCTTATGGCGAATTTTGACTTTGGAAAATCTTGCGCTTTCTCACACCTTGTTGTCGCGATGCCCCTTATGATTGCGAGGGGTGACTTTGTTTTCGAGGCTTGTTTTTCGAGGCTTCGATAGTGCTAATATTGATGAATTTGTGGAAAGGTGTCTTGGAAAATCTAAGGCAAAAGATTCTTATAGGATGCCCGTGGATTGTTGATTTCAAAGAATATTGGACAAGTAAGATTCGTGTTATTTTGGGTTATTTCTTTTAGTCTACGTTCATTCTTTCTTGATGTACTTAAGGTTTTTTGTTTCATTCAAGCATCTCAAGCTATATTTTTGGAGATGGTTTGCAAGACACGGCATAGAATAATCAATGAGGTTGTTGAAGATATTTTGATCAAAAGAACTAGTGTTGCTTCAAGAATTTTGAGTGTGTAAAGCTTTGAATATGATGTATGTAAAGTTTGAATAAGTGTCTTGGATGTTGTTGTACCTTTGTATACATATTTTTATAATAAAGAATTTTATTAATTTAAAGTTTGTTGTTCATGCTTTCTTTTGGAATGCGATCAAAGACTTTGATTTGACGTCTAAAATTTCTCCTTAGAGAATTTTGAAAACGTTGTCCCCTTCCTTTTTTTGAAGTAGGAGCGAAGACTTCGATTTGAAGTCAAAATTTCTCCCTTAGAGAATTTAGAAAACGTGCTTTTTTTTTTCGCAGTAGGATCTTCGATTTGAAGTCAAAATTTCTCCTTAGAGAAAACTAGGAGCGAAGACTTCGATTTGAAGTCAAAATTTCTCCTTAGAGAATTTTGAAAACGCCGCCCTCTTCTTTTTGTAAGTAGGAGCGAAGACTTCGATTTGAAGTCAAAATTTCTCCTTAGAGAATTTAGAAAAACGTCGTCCCCTTCTTTTTTGACGAAGTAGGAGCGGACTTCGATTTGAAGTCAAAATTTCTCCTTAGAGAATTTTAGAAAACGTCGTCCCTTCTTTTTTTTTGGGAGCGAAGACTTCGATTTGAAGTCCAAATTTCTCCTTAGAGAATTTAGAAAACGTCGTCCCCTTCTTTTTTTGCGTAGGAGCGAAGACTTCGATTTGAAGTCAAAATTTCTCCTTAGAGAATTTTAGAAAACGTCATCCCCTTCTTTTTTTGGCGAAGTAGGAGCGAAGACTTCGATTTGAAGTCAAAATTTCTCCTTAGAGAATTCTGTAGGTAATAATTTTAGTTTTGTACTTAAATTATACCTACTTTGTTTTATTTTTAGTGAAAACATTTAGCCGTGTTGAAGCGTTTTGCTTTTTCGGCTTTTTGAGTGAATTGAAAGATAATTGAAGAATGCACACATTTGGGGAAACTACTTTCTCATTTATATTTGACATGAGAATTTTACAATAGAGTCTCGCTCCGTTAAAAAACCACTCACCCTCGCGACCTTCCCCGAGTGGAAAAAGAGTGCAACTCTTGATTGAAATGATAAAATGCTTCTAAGAAGTTTGAATCTAACTTGCTTATTTACAAAACTTAAAAAGGAAAAAACTTTAAGGATAATACTTGCGAAGGTCCTTGATGTTCCATGTATGGCTTAATTCTTCTCCTTTGAGATTCTCCAAGTGATAGGATCCTTGCCTGCTTGACTTTGTTATGATAAAGGGTCCTTCCCACTTTTGCTGAAATTTTCCCACTGGGTGGTATCTTCGTTTCTTTTTCTTTTGAGCACGAAGTCTCCTGGCTGTAGATCTCTTTTCACTACTTTCTTGTTGTACCACTTGCTTGTTTCTTCTTGGTATTTTCCGAGATTCATCACGCTTTTGGTTTCTTTTCTTCTTCGAGCAAGTCTTTGCTTGTCTTTTTTGGTCCTCTTTCGCCGTGATTTGGACACTTGTTCTTGACCTTCGAATTGTATCTCTTCTGGAGTCATTGCTTCATCACCATATAGTAACTTGAAGGGTGTAAACTTTGTTGATCTTGTTGTGGTTGTATTGTGACTCCAAACAATCCTTGGTAATTCCTCAACCCATTTTCCTTTTGGAAGTCCTACTAGATTCTTTGAAATTCCCACACATATGATGCCATTTGCTCTTTCAACTGCTCCATTGATTGAGGATATTTGACTCGAAGCAAAGTTGGATTCCCATACTTTCACAAGAGCTTCCTCAAATCTTCGCCAAATTGAGTACCGTTGTCCAAAGTTATGTGTCTTGGAACTTCCACATCCTGATATTTTGCCAAAGAAACTTTTTCATTGTTGTGGATGACATGTTTGTGATTGGCTTCGCTTCTATCCACTTTGTGAAATATTCAACTGCAACAATTGCATATTGATGATTGCCTTGGCCTGGAAGTTTGCCAATTATGTCTATTCCCTATCTTGCTAGTGGCCAAGAAGGTTCAATGTCTTGAATTGGATTGGTCAGCCTTTGATTTGTTTGCTGATTTGGCAATTGTGACAAGTTTTGACTATTTCCTTGCTATCTTTTTGAGGTAGAATCCTTGTCTAAATGCCTTTCCTCAACCTTTGGGCCGGCATGATTTCCACATGTTCCACTTTGTGTATTTCTTGCAGCAAGTCTTTGCCTTGTTAAGCTTGAAATGCATTTGAGTAATGGTTCACAAATGCCATGCTTGAAAAGTTGATTGTCAATAAGCTTGTAATTTCTTGTCTTGTGCTTCATTCTTGTTTCTTCACCTTTCGCTTTACGGTTCATAAAACCTCTTAAGAATGCTATTATTTCTCGATCTCCAATCTTCGCTCTCAATGATGTGAACGTATTTTGGTTCTTCAAGTTTTGCCTTTATCGAAGATTGATAATATTTGATAAAAACACATTTTACTTTTTGAAATTTCATCGCCTCTTCATTGTTTGTTCTTGAAATGCTTCTTCTTGTGAATCCCCGAAAATGGTTCTCTTGATCCCTCACATTTTGTAAGTACTTTGCTAACTCGGGTCTTTTTTTTTGTAGTTTTTTTTCTCGACATGGCTCGCCACAACTAGAATCTGCTTTTATCAAGATTCTTTGTACGCCCATTGCTCTTGCTTTGAGACCCCCATGCGATGTTGTTGGTGCATCGAAATTCAAGTCTTGTTTATTTCATTTTTGACTCGATGGCGAAGATTATTCTTTGCTATGCCGATGGAGCCCCATGCTCCGGCCACAATTTATTGTCCATTCTTGACGGGATAGAGTCCACTCTTGATGATCTTTTTTGGTCTTCGCAATTTGTTAGTGTCTAATCACAATACTTGTGACTTTATTCTTTTGTTCTCTTCTCAAATTCAATGAAGTATTGTGAGATTTCAGCTGCCCACTTTCCAAGCCTTCAAAGATTTACAACTTTGGAGTACATCTTTGAGTGGTTGATTTGTTGGAATTCTTACTTTGTGAGCCAAGAAGTAGTGCTTCAACTTTCTTGTTGCCATAAGTACTATGCTATTTTCTCAATTTCTTAGTAAAATAACTTTTGATCCGGAGAGGGCTTCGAGACAAAGTAAACCGTTCTTGTTTCTTCAAGCGGGTCTTTTTCTCTTTCTTGCACTAGAACCGCGCTTTTACCGTTTTCGGAAGCGAGATGTATAAGAGTAGTTCTTGATCAACATTTGGTGTTGCCAATGTAGAGGGACTTGTGAGATATTTCTTTTTTTCTTCAAAAGCTTTTTGTTGCTCTTCTCCCCATGTAAAGTTTGTCTTACCCCTTTGAGTGCTTGAAAAATTGGGAAGCTTTTTTCTCACGACTTTGATATGAACCGGTTTAGCGGCCAATCTTCCTGTTAGTTTTGGATGTCCTTGATATTCTTTGGAACTTCCGTTTGCATGATTGCTTTTATTTTTTTTTTCGGATTTGGGTCGATGCCTTTTCTTTGAAACTATACATCCGGTTCTTGCCTTTTTGTACTCAGAAGGTACATTTTTCGTGATTGAGTTTGAGATTTGATTTTCTCAAATTTTCAAAAAGTCCGCTTTTAAGTCTTTCTCTTCGCGTTTCTTGCTTTTCACTATTATGTCGTCAACATATGCTGATCTCCGATTTGATCTTTAAGTGCTACCGAAGTCATTCGATGAAGCTTGACCCGGCATTGCGAAGCCCCTCTCGCCATTCTTTGGAAGCACAAGTTCCAAATGGCGTGATAAAACTTGTCTTTTCTTCATCTTCTTTTTTCATATAAATTTGGTGATATCCCGAGAAGCAATCGAGGAAACTTAGCATTTCACTTCCTGCAGCTTGATCGACCAATGTGTCAATTCTTGGTAGAGGAAAATTGTCTTTTTGGGCAAGCTTTGTTGAGATCTCTAAAATCTATGCACATTCTCCATTTTCCATTGCTTTTCTTTACCATCACAATGTTTGCCGACCATGTTGTAAATTGAACTTCTTATAACTTTTGCATCAAGCAATCTACGTTCAACCTTCGCGGCCATTGTTTGAGATTTTTCGTAACTTTTGTTTCTTTGGCTTGACATTTGGGTCGATGTTCGGTCGGTGTTCGATGATATCTCTCGACTCCCTCTAGGTCTTTTTCTTACCAAGCGAAGACATCTTGATTGCTTCTTAGGAAACTTATAAGTTGTTCTTCTTCTTCTTTTGTTAGATTGGCGCTAATGATGACTTTTTGTCAACCATTGGATCTAGCAAGACTTCCTTGGTTTCTTTCTTGGAACATGTCTTCGCTTTTTTTTGTGACTTCGCTTCTTTTTTTACGTCTTATTTTAGCCTTCGATTTCTTCGATGGCCAAAACATTTCTTTGGGCGGGAGTTGAATCTTTCTCAATGTTTCTTGCTTCGTTTGATTTCCATGAATTGATATTGGCCCATTTATTGCCGGAACTTTCATGCACAAGTAAGAGTAGTTGATTACCAAGATATTTAAACTCCCTCTTTCGAAGATTGCATTGTATTGGTTATGCATTTCAACAACATCAAATTCCACTTGTTCTGTTCTTGCATTGTTATTTGTTTCTCAAGGATACCGGCAAAGATGATTCTTCCAATTGAATTTATCCTTTTGCCACCGAAGCCAACTAATGGATATTCGCTCTTCCCAAATTTTGTCTTTTGATTCCCATTGCATCTAATGTTGATGCGAAGAGTATATCGGCATGCTTCCTCCATCTACTAGAATTTTTGTGACATCCCATCCATCTATGTTTGCTTCTATGACCATGGCATCCATGTGTGGGTAATCTTTAAGTTTCATGTCTTGTTCTGTGAAAATGATTGGTTGGTGTGACCATTTTGTCTTCTTGTAAGGTCCCTCCATTGTTATTGAGTTAACTCTTCGGAAGTAGTTCCTTCTTTTCGTTGTTTGTTGTATGTTCTATGTTTGTTACCACCGTAGATTGTCATTATTCTCGCCTCGCTTGTAGTTGATACTGTTGGTGAAGCATTGTTTTGTATTTTTGGTGTATTGTTTGCAATTGAAGCCTCGCAAATTTTGTGCTCGCCCCATTGTGGCGGAGCTATTGCTAATGGTTGGCAATTGTATATCGAAGGTGGCCCTGGTAAGATTTGCCCTTGGATCGAAGTAGGCTCGATTTTGGTCTTGCTTGAGATAGAAAATTTATTGATCTTTGATTTTCCTTTGATTTGCCTTCTTGTTGTAATTGCTCTATGCTTTTCTTCACCATTGGGCACATCTTCGAGGTGTGGCCAGCCCCTTTGCCGTGAATGATGCAATACATTTCTTCGGGCTTCAAAATTCTTCTTTCTCCAAATCTTTGGTTGAATCCTCCTCTTTTGGTTTGCTATTGAAGCTTAGGTGTTATATTGGTTTCGCTGATTATTTTGTGCAAATTGTCTTAAGCCTTGCTCATTGTTGATTTGGTTTATGCGGAGTGGTGGTTGATATTGGTTGTAATATGGTCCTCGGAGTTATCTTTACTTGAACTGGTTGTTTGTCTTCGCTTGATTTCTCTATGTATTTTCTTCTTCGATTTTCTTCCTGTAATCATCGTCGATCTTGCATATTTTTGGATTTCTTCATACAATTGGGCAACGGTTGTTGGTCTTTCTCTTTTGAGATGCTTGTCCTCACGAGGCCTCTTATTGCAAATGATGATGACGACTTCGTCGAGACTTGGAATTTGGGTCTTCATTTGGATGAATCTTTTGTATACTTGAATTATTGGTTCCTTCGGGTATTGCTTGATGTCGAACAGTGCGCCGCTTGTTAAGCCTGTCTTTGGAATCCTTTGGAAGTCGACTAGCAAGGTTGTTCTAAGTTGTTCCCAGAGACCTTGGCTTGAGCGGGTACCATTTTTGAGCTGGTCCCTTCATTGCCATTATGAGTGCCTTCGCTAGTGTTTTGTCGTCTCCTCCTCCTGATTCAACAAAATTCAAAACTCATCAAGAATTGTCTTGGATCCGTCAATCCTTCATAAGTTGGTATGACGTTGAATTTGAACCCTTTTGGCCATTTCGCCATTTGCGTGTCTACTGATAATGGAGATTCGGATCAATTGTGACTATTGCTTTTTTATTGCTTTGGTCCGTCTTGGCTTCGCCTGTTATTGTGACTTCGCGGTCTTGATTTTTAAGTTCTTCACTCAATCTCTTTAACTCGCTTCGGCTTCTTCGATTCTTTCAAAGTCTTTTTCTCTTGTTCCGTTTTGCAAGCCTCAAGTTCTTTTCTGTTTTTTGATCAATTCTTCTTCTAATTCTTGTAACTTCCTTGCTTCTTCGCTTTGATTTTCATTCGAATGACTTCTTTGGACAAAGTGTTCTCCGCTTGCTTTGGTGCTTCATTCTGGTTGTTGTTCTTCTTCGATAGTTTGCCTTGTTCTTGGGAGGTCTCCCATGATTTCTTGATGGCCGTAGATTGCTCACACAAACGGTGGGCCAAGATGTTGGGTGAATGCTCAACATAACATGTTATTGATGATGATATGGTTTACAAAGTGGCCACTCAACATCCTTTAATACAAAGGAGGTCGGGGGTATTTATAGGCCCCCGACTTTGTAGTTGTACAAAAATGTTAAGGATTCCGAAATGAACTTCTAAGATGAAACTATTTTAGCGAAGACGTATTCATTGTCTTCGTGATGCTTCTTATCTTGGTCTTCATCTCCGCAATGCTCTTTCTTTCCTTTGGAGATGACATCTTAACTTTGTAGCTTAAGCCGTCATGACCATCTCCGGTCTGTACTTTTTAGGACTTGATCTTGCTCTCTCCTTCTATTGTTGGATTGCGAAGCCAACTCCCCGTGAAGTCATCTTTGATCTTCGTATTCACTTTTTCTTCTTTTATGTACCCTGAAATTATCAAAGTCTGGGGCGAGAGTTTCTCATAGAAATCAAAGTTAGAGCCCAACATGTCCTTTTGTGGTAGAAGAATGTGAGTTGCTCTCCCAAAGAATGTTATATAGTGACTCAAGTTCTTTGTGCTTTTCTTGTAAGTCACAATACTTTTCATTGAGTGTCACAATTGCCTTCTTTGTGAGAGCATGGTCCTTTTGCTCATTGTCTAAGCCTTTTGCGTAAGGTGTCCAACTCACTCAATTCTACTACATGAGCTTTCTTGCAAGCAACATACAACTTTTCAAGTTTTGTGAGATCTTCATCTCTAGTTGCTAGTTCGGCTTGAACACTTTCTAAATCCTTCACTAGTTGAGATATGAAGAGTCTAGTCTTTGGATCTAGGTTTTTGGTGATTCTAATATATTCCTCATCATCACTAGATTCACTATCATCACTAGAACTTTCACTTAGATCACTAGATTCATCACTAAGGGAGGGAGAGGGTTTGGATTTGGATTTTACCTTTGAAAGGTCCCTAGTGGTTTTACGTAATTGAGTGACAACATTAGGTGGACTAATATTGTGTGATTGAGATAATACACGGAGATTAGTTCACATGTGCTTGACGCAATGAAGGAGCTTTATTGCATATGAGACATGACATGGAGTCATGTGACCAAGGTGGTGAAGATCAAGACAAGGCTTGGCTTGATGGACCTTGGTTGAAAAGTGAAGGGCAAGTCAAGGCTTTGAAGTGATGGACCGCGAGGCGGTGAAGCTTGGGCAAGACTTGGCGCTGATGGACCAAGGGTGAAGAGCAAGTGAGGTCAAGATCGATATACCAATAGGGTCATGTGATGATATGAAATGGATCATATCATTCTTGATCGTGTTGTTGCATTTGTTTTAGCTTCGACACTTGAGGAGAGGCGGAATGGAAATGCGCAAGGCAAAAGGTATATTTGTAGGGCATTTTATTTCGCCGGTCATTGGTGAGTAAAGAAGGTTATGACCGGATTTAGGTTTGATAACCGTACTATGAAGAGGGGAAAACTTCAATCGTTTTACTCACCTAGTGCCACCTATTTGAATTTCAAATTGCATATGCATATGGGTTAGTGACATGGCGACTTCGAGAAACGCCTTGGAAAAGGTTTGAGAAATGCCATCTAATTATGCTCAAGAGGTTGACGTATTTTGGATGTGATGGCATATTTATTTGGATCAAGAATTGATTGAATATTTGGAAAAGAAATTTGAGAGAAAAATAATATATACATACATGTGTATGTCGATATATACATATACATGTATATACGTGACTTGCACATTGCATGTGCTGGCCGACGGCCGACCATTTTGCCTAGCCTGCTTATGACGTTGGAAATATATATATGTATGGGCATGTCGTACATATATATGGAAAAATGGCCGATTGCTGCTGTTCTAAATAAAGGAAATAAGAAAAGAAAGGAGCAGCTGTGTTGGGCGCTGGCTTGTGCTCACGCGAGGCAAGGCCACCAATTGCTGTCGGGCAAGGCTGCTGCTGTTAGCTGCTGATGGGCCACGCACTGGCCATGATTGACATGGGCCGCGCTACTGCTTGCTCAGCCCAGGCCGAGGACAGGTGCTACGACGACAACTGCTGCTGGTCGGTTTCCTTGGTAAGAAATATTCTGGCCGCCGCCGCTCGAGACAGAGCTCTGCGAAGGGAGCGTCTCTGCCTCTGCTCTGCTGCCGCCCGTTGGAAAGGAGAGCAGCTAGGAGCGGCTCGACCGTTGGTGGCGCTGCTGCCTGTTGGGGACCTGGCCAGGTATAAGGCTGTCTGCACCGCGATCTTTGGGCCTTGCGGTACTCGGTACCGTTTTCCAGTAAAAACAGCCGCACCGGGTACTGGATGTGGATCGTTATCGAAGCACGGCGCGGTATTCTCAGCGTTTCCCCATTCGACCTCCGATCGCATAGCGTGGCGTGGGGACCGCCCCGTCCGTAGCGCTTCGCCCAACCACCCGGCCTCGCATCCCCGCGACGGTCAGCTCGCTCGGCGACGGAGGAAGGGCCGCCCCTAGCCGACCGCCGGGACGGCCATACCACCCGGCCTCGCATCACCGCGCTCGCCGACGGAGAAAGGGCTGCCCCTAGCCGAGCCGCGGACAGCCATGGGCGCGACGGCCGCCCCCGGCCATGGATGCTCAGCCGGAGCCAGATCCGGGAGGGGATGAGGGAGGCAGGCCGGTTGTCTTCGAGTCCAGGAAGGCGGATCTGCCGCCGCGAGCCTCGTCCGGCCCGAGCCGCCGCCGCCGGCTCTATGCGCGCCGCGGGATCGGGAGAGCCGGAGGGCGCCGCGCGGCTCGTCCGGCCCGAGCCGCGTGCCGCCGGGCTCTATGCTCGCCGCACTCGGGAGCGGGGGGTGGGCTCCGGGAGGGGGACATCCCGCGCGCCGCCGCCGCCGAGCTTTGGGCCTCTCGCGCGCCGGAGATCGAGCGGAGGGAGCGGGGGACGGCGCCGGAGATCGAGCGGAGGGAGCAGATCGGCCGGGCGGAATGAGCGAGGTGGGAGAAAGAAAATCTGACGTGTGGGACCCACTGGTGGATGAAGTATGGGATTGAGTATGATGGCTGCAGCAAAACTGCATATAATCATGTGGGGCCCTCAGAAAAAGCTGCATAGAGTATGGTTTTAAAGTTCTAGCAGTGCGGACAGCCTAAGCTATTGGTCTTCCCCTCTCTCTGGTGTAGCTCTTGCATATTCCGAAAATTACAATGAGCCTTGTTCCCCTTTGCTCTTGGTGAGCTAGGGTTTCATCTCCTCTCTTCTCTTATGATTTGAGCTGAGATTCAAGAAGAGAGTGAGAGCCCTGTGTGGGTGTGGATGAGAGGTTGAAGATCCACCAATTCCCCATTTGATTCCACTCAAGATTAGAGCTAATTTGAGAGAGGATTGGGATACCTAGTGCATTGCATTTCGGGATTCATATTTGTGGCACTAGGTGGTGATTGCGATTGTGGATTTCTTATTGCTCTTGGTGATTGCCATCACCTAGACGGTTTGGAGATTGTGACTCCGTTGAAGCACGCAAGGGAGATTGTGCGGTGCTTTGAGGAGGATTTGTGAGAGGTTCGAGCTCACCTCGCGGGGATCGTGAAGAGCAATACTATGAGAGCATCTTGTTGAGTTACTCCTCACTTGGTTGGTGTCAAGTAGCCTAAAGGCAATTGGCTAGGAGTGAGCTCCACCTTGAACCACCATTGAGAAGGTAACACTACAAGAGTGTGTCATTGAGCTACCTCTCATTTGCTTTGGGTGCAAGTAGCCTAAAGGCACTTGGCTAGGAGTGAGCTCCACCTTGCCCCCACACGTGAGAAGGTCGACACAACGAGGAGTAGGGGGAAGTTGGCAAGCTTCCCGAGACCTCGGTAAAAATCACCGGTGTCATCTTGTGTCCACACTTCGCGGTGGTTTGTATTCTCCTCATCACAAGCTTTGTTATTACTTTCATATATCTTGCTTAGTTTGTGTAGCTAAGTAATTTGAGCCTTTGGGTTAGGCGTGTGTTGCCTTGTCCATTGTGCATCTAGTGAGCATAGGGGTTTTGTGCTTTGCTTACTAGAATTGTGTAGGAGCTCCCCTTGCTTGAAGTACTAGTGCTTAGGTTTGTGTGACCTTGCATTAGAATTGATTAGGAGCTCAAGCTAGGCTTGTCACCTCATTCTTCTTGAGTAGATTCTTTTGTGAGGTGATTTAGAGTCATAGTTAGAGGGGTGAAGTCTTGGCTAAGCGAATAGTTTTGATTCCGCATTATATTCGGTTAGCCATCGTAATTAGTTTTAGAAAGGACTATTCACCCCCCTCTAGTCCCCATCTCGACCCTACAACCTTCTCACCCTTTGCCATAAGACAAGTGTGAGGAGAGTTATCATCATCATTATCGGACATGTTGTTGAAGAGACTTGGTGTGGAGGATGGCTCTTGCATAGCAAATGTTGCAATCTTCACTTCCTCTTCACTTGACTCTTTAGTTGAGTCCCACTCATGCCCAATGTGAGCTTCTCCCATTGTCTTCCCTCTCCTCTTGTAATCTTGCTTCTTTTCCTTCTCATTGTCCTTCTTGTAGTTGTTACCCTTCTTTTCATATGGACAATCGGCAATGAAATGCTCGGTACTCTCGCAATTGAATCATGTTCTTTTCTTTTTGTTTGGAAACTTCCTTGGTACCATCTTGTAGCCATTAGCCATCATCCCCTTGCAATACTTCTTCATGAAAAGGGCCATGTCATCTATGTTCTTTAAATCAGCCCCATCATCATTTTCTTCACTTGAGGATGAAGTTTCATCAATGTGATCTTGCATTTTCTTCATCTCTTTTGCTTGACTTGAAGATGCTTGCTTGCTGCCCTTAATCTTGTTGGAAGTGCTTGTCTTGTTGGCCTTGAGAGCAACATCCTTGATCTTGATGCCATCAAGCTTGACTTGCAATTCTCCAAGCTTCTTCCTCTCATTTGCCTCTTCTCTTTACATATCAAAGGTAAGCAATCTTCCAAGCACGTCATTTGGAGTGAAGTGCTCAAACTTCTTCTTATCTCTAATTAAGGTGACTACGGTTTCATTCCTTGGTGCATATGCCTCTAGCATTACCTTCACCACCTTGTGATCATCAAGCTCTTCATCTCCATAGCCCCTAATCTTCCCAACCAATACCATCAATCTATCAAATATCTCTTTTGCCCCTTCTCCTTCAACTATTACAAATCGGTTGAGCTTGGTCTTCAACAAGTCAATCTTAGCTTTTCTCACTTTGTCTACACCTTCATGAGCAAGCACCAAGCTGTCCCAAATTTTCTTTTAAGTCATCCACATTCATCACCCTATTATACTCATTTCCTTCTAGAGCACTTAGGAGGATACTTGTGGCTTGACCATTGATGTGAGCGGCGGCCATTTCTTCGTTTGTGGGCTCCTTGGGGTTCACCGGTGGTTGAAATCCACTACACACAACTTCCCAAAGACCGGGGTGAAGAGCTTTAAGATAGGCTCTCATCAAGTGCTTCCACTTGGCATAGTTAGTCCCATCGAAACGGGGTAACTTTCCCGCGGGCACATTGATGAAAGACTTCTTATCGCGGTTAATCAAATAAGAAGAATAATTAAAGGATATGGGCGCACATTTGTTGTTGTTGCTGCTGCCCTCATCCTTCTTCTTGTTGTTCTTCTTGTTCTTTGGATGGTAGGACTCATCATCATCACCGTCTTCGGAGCTACTTGATAGCTCACTAGATGATGCATTGATTTCCACCTTTCTTAGCTCTTGCTGCCCTCTTTGCCGCTCTTGCCTCACGGACTCTTCTTCTTTCGTGTTTTCTTTGAAGCTTCTCGATAAGCTTCATGCTTGCCTCTTCTTCAAGCTTTTTGGTCTTTTCACGCTCTAATATTTTCGCTTCCTTGGCAGCTCTCTTCTCTTTTCTTCTTCACCTTGCCTCTAGCCTCTCTAGATCGGTGGTACCACCAACGAGAGTGTCGTCACTGGCTGTGGCGGGTGAGAGCTCGCAGCTGCTAGCTCCTGTGGCCTTAGGAGGGGCATCGACCTGCCCTCCTTTAGCCGAAGTCCCGGTGACGTCCATACTTCACGTGGTGAATCTTATACGAAGCAACACTACTTTGATACCACTTGTAGGATCTCTGGACGCCTAGAGGGGGTGAATAGGCGTAACCTGTTAAAACTCTCTGCAAAAAATTCAACTCAAGCAGATGTGATCTTGATGCCATCAAGCTTGACTTGCAATTCTCCAAGCTTCTTCCTCTCATTTGCCTCTTCTCTTTACATATCAAAGGTAAGCAATCTTCCAAGCACGTCATTTGGAGTGAAGTGCTCAAACTTCTTCTTATCTCTAATCAAGGTGACTACGGTTTCATTCCTTGGTGCATATGCCTCTAGCATGACCTTCACCACCTTGTGATCACCAAGCTCTTCATCTCCATAGCCCCTAATCTTCCCAACCAATACCATCAATCTATCAAATATCTCTTGGGCCCCTTCTCCTTCAACTATTACAAATCGGTTGAGCTTGGTCTTCAACAAGTCAATCTTAGCTTTTCTCACTTTGTCTACACCTTCATGAGCAAGCACCAAGCTATCCCAAATTTTCTTTGCGTCATCCACATTCATCACCCTATTATACTCATTTCCTTCTAGAGCACTTAGGAGGATACTTGTGGCTTGACCATTGATGTGAGCGGCGGCCATTTCTTCGTTTGTGGGCTCCTTGGGGTTCACCGGTGGTTGAAATCCACTACACACAACTTCCCAAAGACCGGGGTGAAGAGCTTTAAGATAGGCTCTCATCAAGTGCTTCCACTTGGCATAGTTAGTCCCATCGAAACGGGGTAACTTTCCCACGGGCACATTGATGAAAGACTTCTTATCGCGGTTAATCAAATAAGAAGAATAATTAAAGGATATGGGCGCACATTTGTTGTTGTTGCTGCTGCCCTCATCCTTCTTCTTGTTGTTCTTCTTGTTCTTTGGATGGTAGGACTCATCATCATCACCGTCTTCGGAGCTACTTGATAGCTCACTAGATGATGCATTGATTTCCACCTTTCTTAGCTCTTGTTGCCCTCTTTGCCGCTCTTGCCTCACGGACTCTTCTTCTTTCGTGTTTTCTTTGAAGCTTCTCGATAAGCTTCATGCTTGCCTCTTCTTCAAGCTTTTTGGTCTTTTCACGCTCTAATATTTTCGCTTCCTTGGCAGCTCTCTTCTCTTTTCTTCTTCGCCTTGCCTCTAGCCTCTCTAGATCGGTGGTACCACCAACGAGAGTGCCGTCACTGGCTGTGGCGGGTGAGAGCTCGCAGCTGCTAGCTCCTGTGGCCTTAGGAGGGGCATCGACCTGCCCTCCTTTAGCCGAAGTCCCGGTGACGTCCATACTTCACGTGGTGAATCGTATACGAAGCAACACTACTCTGATACCACTTGTAGGATCTCTGGACGCCTAGAGGGGGTGAATAGGCGTAACCTGTTAAAACTCACTGCAAAAAATTCAACTCAAGCAGATGTAAGAATATAGCGCGACACTGCCTCGCTACAAGCGCGACACTGCCGCGGTCTAAAAATAGTGAATCTGAAACTAAACCAAGACTTGTTATGAAGCTCTACCATAGTGTATCAGACTGGTCCAGAACAACAATAGAGAGCAAGTATATAACAAGAATGATTAATAGAGCTAGCTCGAACCAAAGGGGATCAAACCCTAGAACACAATATGTAAATGCAATAATGTAAATAGCACACGGTGACACAAGATTTGACCTGTGGTTCAGTGTCACCACCAAAGTTGGCCTACTCCACGTTGTTGAGGTTGCCACACAAGGCTTGGATCACCACTAAGGCTAGACTTTTCCCTCGTTCACAAGTCTAGGGAGTTAACCCTAGAGATGTGGGGTAATTTTCTTGATTTAGAACGAGGTTACAAACATCTCTAGGCTGCCACACGAGTTGGCAAGCTCTAGGGCGAGGCCTAGCCGGCTAGGAGCAAGCTCCAAGAGTAAAGAACCCTAGCACACCGGCCAAACGCGAACCAAATGCTCTTTCAAGATGGGGAACTTGTAGATCCGGTCTCCAATTGTAGTTTTCCCTCTTTTCCCTCAAGTTTTTTTGGTTGGATTCGAAATCTCACTTGGGGAGTAGAGGTGGAGCAATGGAGGAGAGAGAGAAAGAGCTCAGGTTGTCTGCTTCCGAAATGAACGAGTGGAGAAGAAGCAGTGACAGTTGTGAAGGACAGAAAGGTATTTATACCTCGCTGTGCAACGGTCGGGTTTAAGCGCGGCATTGCCGCGCTCCACAGAACAGTCAAAAGAATCTGAATTTTGGTTGGCTGTCTTGTGGTGTGGTGATGACCAAATGAGTAGGATTTGAGCATTTGATTCAACAGTTGAACTGATGTGCTAGAATCCCTCATTATAGTACGACATTCCTAAACTCAATATATAAAATATAAAAAGATTACGCCTTGTTGAGTTGAGGGTGCCTCCACTGTCGAATATTTGTACCTACAACCTGTACATCATCATCTTTGTTCACTTCCTGCATGTCATCTTAGCCAATCTCATTAGTCCCCTAATTTGGTGGTCATCAACGCCAAAACCCACTTAGGGCTTGATTGCACTTACAAATATGGCTGAGTACAGTTGTGGAGTATCTCAGTGCTAGATATTTGAGTTGCCTCTATTCAGTTGACCTTATGGATCTGTGGTTGCAACTGTTGTTGGAGTGACTAGCTACAACTAGCTGGGATTGCATTTTGGTGCCATTGTGATTAGTTGCACTCAGCTGCAACTACGATTCATGAGTTAATGTGATGAGAACTAGTTTAAACTGGTTATGACTGTTGCCATATCCGCAATTTGCATGTGTGAAGTATTATTCATCACTTAGTGACAGTCTTACTATTATGGTACATGTTGCTTCTATTCTGTCAGCCTTGAGCATTTGAGGAGCACATTCACTAGTTGAGACAGTCTTGATATTATGGTGTGAATTACTTCTATTGATTTTGCCTTATGCATTTGATAGGCATCTCTTTGGGTCATGACAACTTCAGTGTTCAGACATGGGTTACTTCTCTTCATTTAAGCCTATGCATTTGGGAAGTATACTCTTCAGTTTGAGGTAGTCATTAGTTTCACTAGGATCACTCTTTGATTATTGTTGCTTAGTAATTTGGGGACTTATTTGATTTGAGCCGTCTTGTGGTAGTTAAAATCATTCAATTGTACATCCTACAGTTCGATGAAGCTTTGGGTCACATTATAAGTTGAATAGCTTCAATTGTGCTATATATGCGACATTCTTGTTATGCATTGGACACTTATATGGCTTTGGGTTTTGTTTGGGAGAATTTGATTTGCTAGCTTGGTTCACCATTGCACCACAGTGGTGATGTTTGGAAGATAAACAAAACACCAATTTGTGAAATCTCATTACATGCTCTCCCATGCATGTTTGAGATTGTTACATTGGCTTGCTACTTGGTGATTCATTCTTTCTCTACAGTGACTGGTTGCAGACCATTTGAGGAGGTATGACCTTTGACTACTATATCTTATTGTGATTACATGAGGATCATTTGTTGCCTAGTCTTGTGTGTATGTCCTGTTGGGCATTTTGGAGACTTGGCAGTTTGTTGGATCCTTATGGTTATTTTCTGGAGTTTAAGGGTGTCGCTTGTGGTGAAACATTTCTTACCCTTGTTTGGTTGTCAGTGTGTCTGGTGACCATAATTTGCTTAACAATCTTACTCTATTCTGCTAGTCTGCATTATGTTCTACGTCAGGTGGAGTTCAGTTAGCTGTTCTGATAAGAGATTGAATGTGTAGTGAGCATGTAACATTTGAGGTGGAGACTGTTGTCATTGGTTCTCCACTGTTTGAGCAACATTATTTCAGCCATTGTCCAAGCTACTATGAGAGGATGTACTACATATTGTCACATCATGTTCAGTCATTTGCTGCTTGAGATAAAGCAGATAGCCACCATGAATTTTGAAATTGTGGATGATGTGATTGAGTTGACAATTAGCCCATTTGTGAAGATTCCAACTGTGTGCTGCTATGAGAATGAGGAATCATTGACTGCTACCATCCAGATATGGTATATTGTCAAATTTAGGCTAATATTTGGCATTTGGTTTAGTTGTATTTTAGGTTAATGTATGAGGAGTCAAGCTCATACAAGAAATCCATATTTGGTTTTATATGCAACTACATGGGCTGAAGAATGCATAAAAGGAATTTGATTTCTACTGTTGTCTGTTGTGGAAAAGATGCATCTTTGTAGATTGTAGTTGGGTCTATTGATTTGCAAGCTGATTCATTGTTGTTCCTTTATCCAAGACTTGTTGGTTATGGAAGACTTCAATTTGTTATGAGAGGTTTGTCATCCTGTCGGTATCTCTCATTCATCAAGTTTAGTTGCTTCAGTTGGTTGGAGATGTTGGTGTTACTTGAGGCATTAACTCCTTTGGTCCTTTGGAGATGTTGGTATGTTCTCAAGTGTATCTCCATTACAAAGCTCTCTTTGTGACCTGAGTCTATTTGAGGGATTTGGTTACCATCAGGTATTCTCTCAGGTTGTGTGGGGTTCTTTCTACCTAAAGTCTAGTTTGTGGTTGTCAGTTTGCTTTTGACAGTTGACATTCAGTTGGAGCAATTGGCTATTTGAGATTGCTTGTGTTGGGACCCATGTTTCAGATCTACACTTTGTGGCTAGCAGTGGCATTTGTTTAGTATACATTGTTTGTCATTTGGTGATTGCTTTGTGGGCTACATGCATATTCTTTTGTGGCATTGTTACACTTGATTTGGTTCATTTGTTCAAAAAGAGCCCTTTTGCAAGTTTATTCATCTTGAGGTAGTTTTAGATGGTTTCCCATATAGTAGTTGTTTTGGTAGAATAATGACATCTTAGTTGCAGCTCATTTGTATCATTCTAAATTGTGTATGAGGAAGTGAAGGTTGAGCTCTTATTTGAGTTTGAGCTAAAGGATTTGGTGCAACATGGAGTTTGTTCTCTACATGGATCATTAGTTTAAGTTGAGGTCAATGTTTGGTGTTGTGGATGTTAGTACATTGTGGTTGCCCTTGCTTATGTGAGATCTAGTGCAGAGTTTGTTTGTACTCCATTGACTACACATTTGATAGTTTCTTTCACTCAGATTTCTTTGAGGAGCAAATGTTAATATCATTGCTTTCATTAGTCAGCAGTTTGGTGCACCAATGGTGTTCACATATGCAAGTTGCTCGGTCAATGAGTGTTGGTTGCCGGGTTATGTGTTTCAGGTGGAGCACATTTGGAAAGCAAGGTTTTGCATTCTTCACTATTTGTTCAGTGCCTCAGGTGATTTCTTGGCATACCCTTTGATGATCGAGAAATTTGTTCAGACTTGGGTTAGGAGGTAATTTGCTGATGTTCAAACATTTGTTGGGGTTAGAACTTGTTAAAGACTCAGCTTTGTTCGTCTGGACTTGGTGAGATGTGATTTGGACTTCCTGGTTATTCTTGCTTGCTCGATTTGGTAGCTTCTTGTGAAGCGATTGTTGGAGGTCTTGTCTGTTCGTTTTGACTTGGAGTTGGAAATTTGAGCTTTCGGCATCATGATCATGATAGTGTTGGCCATGTTGCTCACTCCTCAAAATTCACTAATGCATTTGTTTGTGGCTCAATCATTTGCCAAGTCAAACCAAGCTACCACCATGTTGGATGCGATGACTTTGTTGGTTATTGATTAATTTGAAGATGAAGCATTTGAAGATTGGACTTTCGACATCAAGAATCTTGATGTGTTTGCTCTATGGTTCAATCGTCACTGAGGTGGAGAATTGTGATGTTACAGCTCCCATTGTCACCATTTGGAGGCACATTTAAGCATTTAAATTATGGAAAATGTTCCTTATATGTTTGGTTAGGTGTCTAGGAGCTTTTCTGTGACAATCTGCAACTTTGGGGGGCCTTCCATAAAGTTCCCATTTCAGCCCAAAAGGGCTACCCGAGTTCCTCTTCCTAGATGTGGCTTGTTCATTTGGTTTTGAGGGAGAGAGAGCTAGGGTTTGAGAGAGGAGAGGTGAGACTTTGATCTACCAAATTCACCACTAGAAGAGTGAAACTTGTGGGGATTTGGAGCCTCCTCAACCTTGTTGGCTCCCACCTCTTGTATCCTTCATCTTCATAGTGCATTGCTTGCTCGTCACCGCCCGTGGTTTTTCCCCGCAAGGGGTTTCCACGTAAATTCTTATGTCTACCTGTGATTCGATATTTATCTTGCCATACTTGTTAATTAGTTCTATCTTGCTTGCTATTGGTTCCATTTTGTCCAAGTTCATGGGGTATGGATGAGATTGGCATATGATGCATACATGGGTTCTTTGAAATGTTGATGATGGGGAATGATGTGTTAGTGAGCTGATCTTTGCAAGTATACTCCTTATTGCATTTGTTGGGCAACACCATGTTTGAAGGATTGATGCTATGGGGTTGTTTTGTTGTATGTACATAAGGTGTTCGGTGAAATGCTTGTAAGTGATTAGCTTGCTAATTTCAACGCTTTCGTTGCCCCTGTTGCGCTCACATAGAATCAAACCCAATTACACGGTAATCGACAATGATGAAATTCTTGTTAGATATATTCAGACAATGTTTGTTAGATTTAATATGACCAGGCCCATATATTATCAATTAAATAAAATAAATTCTATGGTCCACATTAAGCAATGTGTGTAATATTATTTATATTAATCCCATATTGACAGGATATTGACTTGACTTATATGTGTGGACTATGTCTGTCTACTTTGAGTGACAAAGTTGAGAATTGACAAGAGGCGTGACATGACATGTCACGGTCGAGTTGGCCGAGCATGACGTAGAAGTTTGTGTTGACGGGAGTTTCCTTCCGTCGCGTCGCACCTCCTTTGTCTTCTCTAGTGGTGACTCCTTGCTTCCCATTTGCATTGCAACGAGTGGGACGACTATGCCGACAGGCACTAGTGCAACCTGCTCTACCACTGGGTATGTTTCTGTTCTTCATCATGTCAAGGTTAGCTATTGGGCTAGTTGGCCTTTTATGGCAGCCTAGGGCCCAAAATGGCCCCTGGGAGCTGCCTATTTGGGTTTCATCTATCACTATGCTTTAAGTGGTAAGTGATGTTCATGGAGTTTCCTTCCGTAGCATCGCGCTTCCTTTGTCTTCTCCAGTGGCAACTCCTTGCTTCCCTTTTGCACTGCAATGAGTGGGACGACTACGCCGACAGACACTAGTGCAATCGGCTCTACCGTTGGGTATGTTTGTCTTCTTCATCATGTCAAGGTGAGCTATTTGGCTAGTTGGCCTTTTATGAGTTTTTTTATGAAAACTTGTTCTAGAGTTTCTGGGCTTCGTAGGGCAGCCCGGCGCCCAAATCGGCCCATGGGTGCTGCCTATCTGGCTTTCATCTATCACTATGCTTTAAGTGGTAAGCGATGTTGCCGTCGACAACGAGACGCCAATGGTGACTTCGAGAATCTCTGGAGCTGTCGGCCCAGTTCTTTGGAGGTGCTTATAGGGGCAGGTTTGTGTACCTATATTCGTGTGTGTGTGTGGGGGGGGGGGGGGTGTTGTGAGTGTTTGCGTTGTACTTAACATCTCTTCTCTCACATGATAGAAGAAATATTGTTGTTTAGTTGCAAGGCACCGAACCTTCAACCTGCTCCGCTCCAGAATTTTCAGTAGTTTGCATTGGTAGCTGCATTATAGAGATTGATGCCTGGCATGCAGGGAGAGTATTGTTTGAGCATCATTCTAAAACTGGTGAGATAAATTGGATAGAGTCTCCAGTCCTTTGCAGGCAGAAGCACAGGCAGCGGTGACGAGTTTAAGTCGTGTTGCTGAATTTGGAACGAGTCGATTTATAGTGAAACAAATACAACAAATTAATTTTGCAGAAATTAAAGACCCGACCGCTCTGTCACACGAAAAAAGGCCTGACCTCAACAGAGATGGATAGGAGTGCGGATGGGTGCTTGTTCCGTTAGATTAGAAACCTCATTATTAGTCTGCAATCTGGGATCATCCGGATATGTTTGAGATCATGCAACGAAGTAGTTGATCGCCTAGCTTTACATCATGGGGCGAGAGCTGTTGCTCAGGGTAACTGCTTCGGTTTCTGACGATCTGCGTGAAGCCACTGGTTAATGAAAGACATGCTATATACAGAAAGAAAAAACTTAGCAAATTTGCGTACTGTCCATCACGCTTTATGCGCGTACACACCATGCAATTGCTTTTTCGACAGTGTGTCCGAGGGAAGCAAGGAATCAACACATCTGTAAACCAAGGTCTTGTACATACATTAATTAGAATTTCCGGTTCCTTCAGTCGGTCTAGACCGACAACAAAACAAGCCTAATACAATTGCATCCGTGACACCTGGTATTGTTCTTTTCTTTGCCTTGCAACTGCAATATTGGAATCATATTTGCAGCAATATAAATGGCAAATCCCTTCAAGATAAAGCAACGCAGAAACCGCTTTATTCCTCTTATTCATGGGCCAAGCAAAGGTAACCTTGTCAGCTGTTGTCTCTCTAGCTCTGTAAGTAGTCATCTTCCCATCTATAAATTTCTCTTCACTATCTTCTCCACCTCTCACACAAGACATCCTTGCATGCGTCTTCTTGCCGATCTCATCAGTAGAGGTAGAGCGCTAGAGTTTCGTTGAAATCAGCAAGGAAGTCGTAGGACAATGTCGACGGTCACTTCTTGCACCCTTCTGAGCCACGGGTCGGCAGTGCGGCCGGCAGTCGTCTATTCCTCCGGCGGGAGACCAGCGGCGGTGGCGGCGTCCCTTTCTTCCCAGAGGAGGCCCAGGCCCCTTTCTGTGTGTTGTGCGACCAGCCAGAAAGGCGATCACAACCCAAAGACGGATTTGCATCCATTTAACATCCCTGCCTTCGGTGAGCTCGCTCGCCGATATGTACATTTTCTTTTCAGATTTCATTCAATGCATGTAACATATATATGCTCCGGTATATTGTAAAATAACAGTTCTGGTGCACCCGGTGCCACCACGTGAGGAACGGTGGCAGCTGGAGGAGGACGCCGAGAAGGTGAACCTGTGGTTCGAGGTGCCTGGCCAGTCCAGGGATGACCTTGCCGTGGAGATTGACGAGGACGTGCTCGTTATCAAGAAGAGGGTCCATGCCGTCGGTGGCGGTGGCGTCACGGATTACGGTCCCCAGCAGCAGCAGACCAGAAGGGGCACGGCGGCAGATCAAGCTAGCAAGGAGGCGGCGGCGGCGGCAACGGCGGCACAGCAGGGCAGCGAGGTGATCTACGCCCGGATGCTGCTCCCGGCGGGGTACAGCAGGGAGGGCGTGGAGGCGGAGCTCAAGTCCGGCGTGCTCAGGGTCACTGTCGCCAAGATCAAGGAGCGGGCGCGCAGGAAGATCGACGTCGGCATTCAACAAGTCAAGTAGATCGAAGCATGCATGAATTGAAGGAGTGCTTTTGATCTGTGCGATGTCCAACAGGCTACTGCGGTGGTTGGATCGATCTCATCACGTACTCGTCGCGTCGACCATATATATAAGTTCGTGGGCTTCGTGTTCCCATGTACTTCAATCAATAAAATGAGCATTTGTCGTTCTTCTTCACGAGAATCGCGAATATACAATATTCCATTTTTGTTCTGTGCAGAACCGACAAGTTGTCCTCAAATATATGGTTTATTATACTCACAGTATGAGCAACACAGGCCTCCCAAATTGACTTCAGTCTAGCTATCTCCTTCTCAATAGAGGCCTCCCACATGGTATCGCACACCACCTCTTCGGCTTTGTCCGCCACTTGGCCTAATTGCTCACCTATTTCCACTATGTCTTTATCATTGAGGTCCTGACCAGCAGTACAAACATGTGAGACATCATCCTGACTTCCTCTGTATGGCCAAAGTGCCCATCTGTGCGACAAGACATATCATCCATATGGGTGTCCTGCAGGTCTTGATCCTTAATGTCTTCCTCGCCATGCTTATTCCAACATCTATAGCCATCCATGAAACCGCAAATGATCAAGTGTGCATAGACCGTATATGAGCTGGAATATTTCTTCTTACATCCATCTACAAAAAATCTTTTTTTGCTTCGACGCCACCATATTCTATGGTAATGAATGACGGTTTTTTTTTTTTTTGAGATCCTACAATAATTATGGGTCATCCATCTATTAAAAAAAATCTTGAAGTTCCGAAGTGTTTTTTTAATGAGGGAACCTATATCAGAACTTGCATACATATTCTATATCACAATTAATCGATATATTATTAATTGTACAAGTAGTTAATTATTTTTGAACAAGTACAAGTAGTTAATTATTGCTATGAACCTGAAGAAAGACGTTGAAGATCGTCGACCGATCGAGAGCGATCAGGTATATTATAGCAGAGAACTTAATTAGGATATCTGACCTACTAGAGAAGAGGAACAAATTATCGATCTGTAAGATCTATAGAGCTATAGAGTGCCTCCAATATTGTGTCGTACTTACATCACAGACGGGTACATAGCTTGGATGTGTGGCTGTGGACTAATATTTTAAAGACCGTTCTTTACTCTGTTTTGTTTCTCTCGAATACGCAAAAAAAAAAAAAAAAAAACTACATATCATTATAATTAAGAAGAAGAGTTTAATCATACACACGACACCATTACTTATTCTGTGACGGTTGCGGACTTACCGTCTCCGGTGAATGTGTGTCTCCTTTGTTGCTTTCTAGCGCAGTGATGTCTATGCCTCTCTCATAGCGCACCAAGATGTTGTCTGAACTGAACTTTAAAGTGCGGGCGAGTCTAGTTGTACTCCCTTAGTTCCAAATTAAGCGAATTATAATTTGGAACCGAGTGACAGAATATAAAACAGACAAACCACACCAGTACGCAAGACTATAACTAGTATATATCTATAGAACTTACGGAGCAACGTAATGACAAGAACAAATGGAACGAATCGAGATCTCCCTACTCTTGAAGCAAACCGAGCAAAGCAAAAAGAAGAGGATAAAATACCACACTGCTCAAGAAGGCCTGCAAGATCGGCATCCTGCTTCCACCTCTTGTCTGAAGCATCAAATTGAGCTTTTCGTACCAGACCAAAGCGGGCTTGCCTGACAACCCGCGCCGCTTTATTCCAACACAAACCGACCAAGCAAAGGCCACCATGGTCTTTCTCACCTATCCATCTGTCTATGTTGTATATAAAGGCTCTTCTTTGACACCATACTCCAACATATGAGTAGCACAAAACAACCTCCAACTAGCTACGCAAGAATTAGCATGCATTGAGATCTCTTTATTTCTTTCTCTTCGATCTTCACTAGTATATAGATAGATGTCGACGTCGACGATAATGGCATCTTACTCCACTGCAGTGAGACCATCGCCAGTCCTGCAGGCTTCCTCTCCTTTCCTAGCCCGTGGTTCTTGGAGGCCCGCTGTGTCATTTCGTCCTTCTGCAGCCGTGAAGTGCCGACGGCGGGCACTCACCGTGACCTGTGCACTCCCTGAGAAAGAACGGCCGCCGGCATTCAGCATCCCGCCCACTGGTGAGCCTTTTTTTTTTTCTTATTAGCTGCATCAGGAATTCAGCATCACTGACATGAGCTAGCCTGAGTCGTTGCTGCAGCTCTGCTGTGCCCCGTGCCGCCGCCGGACGGGAAGGAGCGGTGGGACATCAAGGAGGAGGATGACCGCGTCACGCTGTGGCTCCAGGTGCCAGGCCTGTCGGCGAGCGACATCGAGGTGACCACCAGCGACGACGTGCTCGAGATCAAACGCAGGGTCGCCGCCAGCAGCGCACAGCAGCCGGCGGCGCCCGTGGACGCGCACGGCGGCGTGGGCGCGTTCCACATCCGGCTGCTCTTGACCAAGGAGTTCGACAGCGGCAGCGTGACGGCAGACCTCAAGGCCGGCATGCTGGAGGTCACCGTGCCCAAGAAGCCGCAACGCCCCGGCGAACGCGTCGTGCTGGGGGCACCCAGGCCTCCGCCCCCGCCCCCGCCCACGCCCACGACCCGTGGAAACGAGAGCAATACCAGGAAAGGTCCTCCTCCTCCTCAACCGCAAGAAAGGAAACCGGAACCGACCCCGGGGAGACAAAATACAAATGGATCGTCGTCGTTCTAGCTGGCTGAGGGCTTTGCAACCACTCTCGCCCGCCCGGACACTGGTTTTCTTCGATGTTGAAATAAGCCTATCATTTCTAGATCCGGGTGGACACAAACCAGCAATCGGCTTATCAGCTTATGTTATATCAATTGCCTGGAGAGATCGAGCTTACGCTGTTGCAGTATCTTGTGTGTTTCCTTTAAAAACCTTCTTTGTTTT
The DNA here is from genome assembly GCA_015847255.1 of Hyparrhenia diplandra. Lineage (NCBI taxonomy): Eukaryota > Viridiplantae > Streptophyta > Magnoliopsida > Poales > Poaceae > Hyparrhenia > Hyparrhenia diplandra. The sequence goes on along the minus strand of JADLZK010008196.1, from coordinate 23,372 downwards.
CTTTATCGCAAGGGTTCTTTTGGGTGTGCGGTCGGTCACAGAGAGTGAAAACAATTCCATTTTCTAAACAAAAAAATTACTGTGGTCGGCCTCCCTACACTACCAAATAAATACATTTTTAGCTAATTGGGAGGATTTTGAAACTCTGTGGTCGTCCTCCCTACACTGCCAACGCTTTCCAGCATCGATCGGACCTGTGCAACCCACTGGGCTTCTCAGGAATAATCGGCTCGAGTCCACACAAGCGTGTGTATCTTCAGCCCAAATTGGTCCGTTCCAGGTAGAGAACAGAGAAAGCAGGGATTGACCCTGATACAGAATATACAGAGAGTTCTTGCATAAGCTTTGTTACCAAACAATCCATGTAAACAATCAAATTCTCTATAGAAGCATTTCTGGTCTGAATCCTTTCCTCGTCTCCTTCTCTTCTACCCCTTCCCCAAGTTCAGAGTTTTAACAACTATACCAGTCTCCACATGTGCATTCAAATTTCAATCTACCAAAACGAATATGTAGAGGATCACATGACACTAGAGACACAATTTTTACTATAATGTTCAGATTTTAGCAAATTTCTTTTTTCATAAAACAGCTCGGAAGATCGTCATTTCAGGCCCGGGAGCTTTAAATTAATAAGTTTTGAGTGCATCTTCTAAAAATTCCACAGGTCACGTCTTTCACTTGTTTGAGCTCAAATTTTTGTAATGATTGCTTGTTTTGTGCTCCCAAGTTAAAAAATAAAAAAAGTAGAAATTTCATAAAAAAAAAAAGACAACAAAAAAATAGAGAAAAATGAGAACGACAAAAGAGAAAAATATCTATAGAAGCACATAGAGAAACCCAAAGATAGATGTGCCCTGTCTTGGTTCCGATACTCTTGTTGTACATCAGACAGGGGCACTAGGGAGATGAAATGTTTTTTTCTCGAACACGTATGAGAGTTGTGTATCGTTATATTAAGAAGAAAAAGGGGCAAAAGCCCTTACAACACACACCCAAAACACGCACAGTTCTAAGCTCTTAGCACCTTCAAGTAAAATAGAAAAACAACTTCATCTCCACAATAAGATCCTACTGTATATCTACAGGCCCAAGCAAAGGGAGCGAACTTCAGCCTTTGCAAGATTCCAGTAGTGTTGTTCCTCACTTGTGAGCAGTAATGCTTCAGCCAAGTTAGGAGAGACAGGAGGATGGGGAACATAAATTTTGATATATAGAAAAACGACATCACTTCCGGTTGACAGCATAACCTGGCAGTGATGCTGGCACCACTACTGGTTCAGAGGCATAACCGGTAGTGAGGCTTTTAAGATCACTGTCAGGTGATGTTTTGAACCGGTACTGATATACGGTAAAAGCCTTTATTTCGATGTATACTCCCTCGGTCCCAAAATAAACGACGTTTTTAAACCCCCGAGAAACATCTGCCGGCAATTATATATTAAAATTAGATTAATATTTATATTACATAATTAGTATCATTGGAAAGATCTTTTGATCTAGTTTTTAACAAATTTATTTGGAGATTTAAATCTTTTACGTATTTTCTACAAATCGAGTCAAACTTGTGGCACGAAAACCCAAAACGTCGTTTATTTTGGGACGGGAGGGAGTACTTGCTTTGAACAGTGTTCAACCCATTCACCTCTAACCTCACGTCCTTGTCTCCCTTATCATAGCCGGTTTTACCCAAAAGATAGGTGTCCTCGACATACAGATGGTCGTGTCCCCCGTCCAGGCCCTCGGCCTTTCGTGCATGGTGTTCGTCAGCGTTAGAGGCCGGAGCTGCCTCTCGTTTCCAGCAATAAACAATATCAACGGGTAAACTTGTTCCGATATGTAACAAGAGGAAGACTGCTAATTGACTGCTCCAACGGCTTGGTTAAACTTAGCCAAATGTCGTTGTGTAGCTATTTTGTAAAATAAAAAACTTTTTAAAAAATTCACAACAAACTTCTTATTATATAAAACTATATAGCAAATGGCTATGACTTGCTATATATGGTCATCGATGTTTACTATTTTACCAAACCAAATAGCACATCCGTTGAGTACAACTTTTCCTTAAACAAATCATAAATAGCCTAATAAGGATGACACATATTTTCGAGTTGCTCTAAGGACATAGTGATAACTTGTAGATTTTAATATATCATTTGAAATTAATAGCACAGGTAGGGTGATAATTTCATTAAATTTTTTATATTTGATAGAGGATTTATTTAACTTGTAGATTTTAATATATTTTCCTAAAAATTGATCAAAATTAGATAAGTTTGTTAGAGTTAAGATGAAGCTGAGGGCCTGGTTGGATCCTTGAAATTGAATTCGTTGTAGTTAAGGCACATATTTACGGTAGGCTATATAATTTGGGAGTACAAACATAATAGGATGATCTATAGAATCCACTTCTCACCTCCACCATATGAATTTGAGATAGGCTTATTTGTGAACATTGAAAAGTTTTGAAATCTCAAACTCGAGGCTCTAAGTATATTCTAATTCCTCTGAAACGAAGGGATGCAAACGGGCCTTAAGTGAATAGCAATTCAAAACGCGCATAGCATGAGTACCGGTTGTTTCCTATGTTTATTTTAGAGTAAAATGCAAGAATAGACCATCAACTTGTGCGGATGTATCATTTTGGGCAATCAACTTAATAAGTGAATTTTTAGGTCCAACATCTTCACTTGCGCTGCATAAATAGGTCATACCTCTTCGGCTCATGTTTTCGCTTACGTGAACGGCCACCGTGGCGTCCAAACTGGCCGGGCGCGCTCGTGCTAGCGTCCAAACTGGCCTCATTGTGCTGCTCTGGGCGGCCTGCCTCCCGCCGCGCCTGTCGCAGCGCTCCCGAGTTGCTCCAAGCTCGATATCAACATTGGGCCTGACATCCCCATCTGCGCTGCCCCCACAGATATCACCGCTTTCGTTGAGGCCATGGCCACCTCCCACGACCGCACTGGCGACGTTGTCGTGGCCGAGAGCGTGCCTCCGCCGATGCGTGAGCTTCCCTGCGCTTGCGCACACGACCGCAGTGGTATGGTGAAACGCCGGCCACGGGCGCAAGGCCACGGCAACCGAAAGGTCGCGTCCTCCACCTGTGCATGCTCCGCTGCGCTCACGCGCCCGCCACGGCGAGGAGGAAGGGGAGGGTGATGGTGGTGTTGGAGGCGACGTTGGGGGAGACGCGGTAGGCGCCCCGGGAGGTTTCTTGCTCTAGGATGTTGCACTCGTGGAGGAACATGGGCGGGGCCTCAGTGGTGGAGGAGAGCAGGTAGGTGAGGCTAAAGGCGAAGAAGCCCTGGCGGGACTACAGGTCCATAGTGCCCAAAAAAATGTTGCTGAGGAACGCGCTGGCCAGCACCGACTGCGCCATTTTATGGCATTTCTTCATAAATCAATATAAAATGACTCGAAAGTACGAAAATGAGACCATTATTTAAAGAGACGGAGTATTTTAATGAATAAAATTGGGATTCATTTAGCAACCGATTTTTATCTTCTGTTTGAACTCATTTTCCTAATTCTTCTATTTTCTTTAATCGGCACAATTACTATGTCTTGATAACTACTTAGAAATACTCACAATGAGTCAAAATTCTTAGAATTTCAAATTTAAAATTAATAACTAAAGAATCACAATTTTGATTTAGTAAAACCCCTCTACTGCCAACACAACAAATACCTCCTTTTCTCTTTTGTTGTGTAACTATTCTACGGTTCAATTCTTGTCCTCAAAATGAGTGAATCGTGATTGATAAGGAGTTAGGTGTCTGCTGAGTAAATGGTTGTTTAAGTTATGTAATGAAGAAGACATGTGATAGGATTTGATTAAAAACAAATAATTGAAAAACAAAACATAGAGCCAAGTAAAAAAAACAAAGCAGGGGATTTCCATTTTTGGGCAAGCCTTATGAGTGTCAAAGATCAGTTCAAACTTGGGTTTGTTTAAATCGAACAATGGAACTCAAATCAAGTTTTGGGAAGACAAATGGTTTGGGACATCATGCATTTAAAATCCAATATCCAAATATATACAATGTGGTGCGCAAAACGTAGGCGATGGTAGTTAAGGTTATGCAAAATGCTCCTCTAAATGTGTCCTTGAAAAGGGCTTTAGTGGGAACGAAACTAACATAATGGCATAGTGTAGTTGCTAGTATTATGCATGTTACGCTCAACAATATGTCAGATAGGTTTTGTTTGAAAAGTAGGTCCTTTTCGGTGAACTCTATGTATAAACTCCTTTTTTTTTTTTTTTTTTTTTAAGGGAACAAAGTTCCAACCTCTACCATTCAAAAATGGTACACAACTGAGTAACATAATACAAAAAATAAAATAAAAAGCCCTTAGGCAAATACATCGCCTTGAGGCAAACACACCCAAGTGAAAAACAAAACTGAGATCAACTCAACTAGTGAGGTCGAATCCAAAAAGAGAGCTCTAAAAACCAATACGGTATGTGAAATTCCAACTGAACTTTGCAAAGACTAGCATGATCAAAGTCTCCCATCTTCTGCATCCTTCATTGAAGAGCGGGCGATCCTCTTCGTTATGTAGGACAGACCACTGACGGATCCAATACGTCGCCCTGAAAATTACCTGCATGAAGGTGTTAGTTTTAGCTTTATTGAACACCATTTCATTCCTATTCAACCATATTGCCCAACATAATGCAGTAGCTCCTAACAAAATCTGATTCCGAAGCTTTGGATCTAGTCCATGCAGCCAAAAACCAAACATGTTAGCAATGCTAGTAGGTGGTCGAATTCTAAAAGAGATGTATACTGTGTTCCAAATAAAGCTCGCAAAACGACATTTGAAGAACAAATGTTGAATTGATTCGATAGAATCACAAAAGCAACATTTGATATCTCCTTTCTAGTTCCTCTTTGCAAGGTTATCTTTGGTAAGAGTAACTCCTTTTTTTAGATACCACAAGAAAATCTTAATTTTTAGTGGTACCTTTAACTTCCAAAGAATGTATAAACTCCTTGTCATCAATGGTTTGAAAAGCACGTAGGTGATATGTAAATTAAAATATAGATTTTAAAAACAAAACCTTCATATGGTTCCTGAAAAAGGGGTTATTTAAACAAAGGATAATCTAGAAATAAGGAATTGGAATGGCAATAAAGTTTGTTATTTTCTAATAAATTTGAAGCTATCCAACATCTTTTCATTGGGTATTTGGTATTGTCCCTCCAACAAGCCACCTATTTGGAGGATGGTCAAAATTGGGTCATTGCAAACACAATTTGCCTGTTTTGACAGGAGTATCAGCCCTGTGTTCTGGCAAGAAATGATTTCGTTTTTAATAAAGGACCAAAACAAACTTTTTGGGGTATTTGTTTTAGGGTACACATTGGTTCAGATTCTAGAATTAATTATTTTTCTTTGATGAGCGTAAGACTCCTTCCAAACAGCAATGTGGCAAGTCACACCTACGGCAACAGAGGAGCTGTGGTGCGGTGAGGCCATAAACCGAACACGCCCTAACTAATGTACCCTATGGTTGGACTAGGACCGGCAGAGATAAGGTTTTTTTTTTTTTTTTTTTTTTGCGATAACGCCTAGGCGCATTTTTCATTAAGCAGAAAAGAGATAAGGTAATTAAAAGGATGCTTTTTCAAAAAAAAAAAAAAAAAAAACTGCTTTAGGGTTCGCACATTTCCGGACGAGCAGTACACAGCACATAACTTGAGATGTTTGCTTTGATTAAGAACATGAGTGATTTTCAATTTATTCCAACTAAAAAGGTCATCCAAGCTAAATTACAAAGGATGTGTCATCGTATTTTTTTTTTTTTTTTTCGAGACCGGGGATATAGCCCGTTTTTCATTAAGAAGAAAGAGTGGTCAATAGACCTACACATAGAGGTTACAAAGGATCCGTAGGTAATCCATGGATTACCACCTAGATCCTCAACACAAACAAAAGCGAAAACATGAAGGGTGGGGGACCCTACACACGACAACCCCAACAACCGAGCCTAATACAAAAGATAACTCAACACCCGGATATCCGGCAGTGGTCGGAGCCATAAACAACAACCTCGGCAAAGAAAGCATCTCGCGGAAGACGGCGACCTCGGTGGCAAAGCATCCACCGAAACCACCCGGCAAAGAAAGCAACCTGCCGGAAGACGGCGACATCGGTGGCAAAGCATCCACCGGAAACCTCCCAAAGCAAAGCATCCGCCGGAAGACAGGGCCTGCTCCTCCGAGTCACCAAGAACAGGACCACGGGCGAGGAAATCGTAGGCGCTCAAATCGCCCTCCGAGCACTCCTCCGGTCACTATGGAGGACCACGGCCGAGGAGCACCAACCGAGACGCCGGCGACGACAAAGACTACCTCGACATCGGCGACGGCAAACCACTTCAAGCAAGACAGCGACAAAGCATCCGCCAAACAACGATTACGGCTACGACAACCACCAGCTGGACATACCAAGTGAAGAGCATGAAGAGGCACAATTAGGCACAGCACGACGAACATGATGACCCCGACGGTGGAATCCCCGCCTCTGTCACGGTGCTGTAGCGATGCCTTCAGGAAGGGAGTTGACGCCCGCAGGCGCCAATCAACGCTAGACAACCCTGGGTAGGACGTTCGTCCCTGGCCTGCCCCTGACGTACCGAAACTTCGACGACGCCTTGGAGAAGGTTGGTGACGCAGCAACGCCACCGCCGTCGGCCGGAGGAGCCGAGCAAGGTTTTCACCCAGTTTGTGCAGTCCGCAGACGCAGGCCACCCGTGAGCAGCACCAAGACAGGAGCAAGGCGCGGCACGCCCGTCCCCAAGCATCCCAGCGAGGCCTCCAAGGGGGGAAAACAGGACCTTGGTGAAGAGGCCCACCGTCGTCCCGGGAAGGGCAGCACCAGGGGGAAGGGAGGGGGTGGAGCGCACCGTAGCCGCCACAGCCCCGAAAACCAGACGGAGCGGCGGCAGCAGCGCGAAGCCGGTCCGGGCGGGCCCCCACCGCAGGAGGAGGGGCGGCACGACGCGGAGGGGGGGCGGCCATGGCCGCCCGGTCCCCGATCCCGCCCATAGGGGCCCGGATCCGGCAGCCGGCAGCCCCCAAAGCCGGGGACGGCGCCGGGGAGGCCGCCAACCGCACACACGACGGACGACCGACGAGGAAGCGGATGCTAGCGACCCCAAACCGCCAGATCCGACCTCCGGGAGCATGGATCCGGGGCCGGCCGCCCGTGGTCACCGGCGGCGGTGGAGGGAAGTGGTGCACGTGGGGGTGGAGGGGAGCGGACGGCGCGAGCGGGGGTTGAGAGCCGCCGCCACCACAGGGGGCGACGGCGAAGGAGGCCGGGGGGGGTGGACCGGCGGCGGCGCGGGGTCGCCGAAGTCGCCCTAAACGGAGGCGCCGGGGGGGCATAAAAACAGCTTCTTGTAAGTTGTAATCTGTAAAGCCCGAGCAGTTCGATGTGTCATCGTATAAAGCGTCAAATATTTGTAACTAGAATATAACTATATACATAAATAAGCTGGTATCGAGAAAGCTTCGGAAGGTATGGGACAGTGTGGACACGTTGGCTTACTTGTATGAGCAGCACAACACAGGCCCTTTGGTGGTTGAGCGAGCGTTGGAGCCGTGGGGTTGAAGGTGAACCACTCTACAGCCCTGCGAGCAGCCGCCAAGTTTCTTCTTGCCACTGCTGACACGGTGTCGCCGACACCGTGTGCTTGCGGCCATTGTGGGCCCCCACCTCGAGATTCAGCTTGCACTTGCACGCCGGCCGTTGGGGGCGGCAGAGACTGCAGGAAGCACATCCAAGGAAGCAGGCTGTTAGTTCACCGCAGAATTGGAGTTGCTTGCTCTTTCCAGTTTTAGGACCTGTCCAGCGTCATGCAAAGATCACGCCAGATATACACGTCACCCAACCTGTGGTTCCACTTGCACCACACAAGTTCCTTCATAGTGCAGTGCTGCTAGGCTGACTCGTACTATTGTTTACAAGTAGACAAGTAGACAATGATGATGGTCCTGATTTGAGGCATCCTAGTTCTCCGGCTAACTTTCAAACCAATTTCCATTTGTAGTGTTGCGTCCTGCCCGGGAGTGCGACAATTGCATACTACCTCCATACTTAAAAAGAAAGATGTTTAGGACAGCGACACGGTCATCAAAGTGCAACTTTGACTTCTTTTTTCTATAAAATATTTATTATAAAATTATATATGTATACTTTTATGAAAGTATTTTTCAAGACAAATCTATTAATATGATTTTCATATTTCTAAACTTAATGACTTACAAGTTATTTATGATTTATGTTCCCAATGTTTGACCCAACCCTTTTCCAAAACGTTTTCCTTTTCCAATATGGAGGGAGTATAAAATAGACAATTACACGAAACAAATCACGAGCCACAAATCATTTAGGCTTCGTTCGGCTGTGGATCAATCCTGGCCTTCCTCTCTGCAATGCATCCCCGCATCCCCCGTATGGAAAGATTATATAGTGGCATGACGGTTGCAGTGCTACGTCCTAACGACGACATCGGTATGAGATCTTGCATGCATGAGGATCGGAGAACTCACAATGGCCTCTGGGCTATACACACATAGCCCTAGCTCAATCCTCGTGGATTGGTTCCACTGCAACCGAACATGGCCTTAGTAGGATTGCAGGCCAGTTTGGCTCTCTCATCTGAGTCTAAATAGCTACTCACTCCGTTCCAAATTGTATTTCACTTTGGTTTTCTAGATCCATTTCTTTTACTATGTATCTAGGCATAGTGTATAACTAGGTACATAGCAAAATCAATATATCTAAAAAAGCCAAAGTGAACTACAATTTGGGACGGAGTGAGTACTAGCCTACTGTGTACGTTGACGTGGTACTATGAGTCAGGGGCGGAGCTAGGATTGACTCTGGGGGGGGGGGGCTATTAATAGAGTTAACGAAAATTAAGTAATTTAATGATAGTTTAAAGGCTAACCTATAATGATTAGTAGGGAAATCAACCTCACTGGGCGGCTACAGCCCGGGCAGCCCCCCCTGTGGATCTGCCTCTGCTCTGAGTTGACTATGTGTTTGACGTGAATATTTCTTTACTCTGATTTTCTGGAGTAAAATTTATCGTTGGTCTCTTCCACCTCGTTGGACCTTTGTCACACATCAGCATCGCAAACTACCAAGTTATCGCTGTACACGAAGAGCACAGCCTCGCACACGAATCTTAGCAAAGGATGGACGGGTCTCGAGAGCGAGGCCGCCAATTGGCTGTGGTTAATCGATTTACCTTGGTGGGTCAAAAGGGCCCGCCGCGGTAAGAAGATCATTTACCGTGATCATAGTACCATGGCGGGCACATTTGCCCGCCTACGTAAATCAAAACAGCCCGCCACACAAAAATGTTTATGTAGTTGTGCAATGGGATGGCATGTCATAGTAGGTTGTCTATTGGGCAGGTCAGTGAGGCGTGAAGGCCAATGAGTGGTGACCGAGCACGATTAGGTGGACGCAAGGACCGAGTGTCCAAGCGAAGCAGGGGTGAGAGCGTTGTAGCAACTGGCAATGGCATTCCTTTTTTTTCTCTTTGTTGTTTTAGTGGTAGGCATGGGGCAGGAGGGACTGTGTTTATGTATGTGACTTTTATGTAGTCCATGGGGAAAGGCCGGACGAACGTGAACAAACGAAGTGGGAGATGGAGGAAGTAGACAACAGACAATGAGTGGAACATATGAAAATGTTTTTTGTTCTTCATATAGTAGTAGAGGTAGAGAGGAAAGCAAGGTGGACCTAACATATGGATCCAGTGGCGGAGCTGCAGGGTGGTCCAGTTGGGCCGCGGACCACCCTGAGCTCAGCCCAAGTAGAGCCCATGCCGCTGGAATTCGATCCGTTTACAAAAAAAAAAAGTGAATTCGATTGGTCGCTACTCGCTAGATACGCTCGCACCCGTCGGTTGCCTTCTTCGAGTCTTGACACACCGATCGCCGCTGGAGACTTGATCGTTGCCTGATCCACTTCCGCCGCCGGCTGATAACAAGTGAGGTTTGCTGGCAGTGCCCTTTGCGTCATAGTAATTATTTACATCTACTAAGCCGATTCATCTACAGCCAGGGGGAACTCAAGTCAACTCCATATTTACCTTGATCGATCGGTGATTGCTGGTGCCGGCGGCCGGCGAAGTGGCTACTACCTGGATCAGGTTCACGTCGTTCACATGTTAAATTTAAAGCAACAAAAAAATTTTATATGATGGACCACCCTAGCTTAAAATGCTAGCTCCGCCACTAATGGATCCCGTAGGTTCCATGCCAAATGCATTATTAGCACGTATAGGGTGGGTTACATCCTCTTTGGGCCTACGTATATGACCCGTACCCATATTTTGGAACTTCAATATGTCACTTGGAAATCTATGGACTATGATGACACCACCTTGGAACTGGTATCGATCACCATGAAAGTTCATGGACTAGAATAACATCACTGGCCATGCATGTTCGAAGATGGATATATATGATCTTAGAAGATCGTAGACTAGAATGACCCCACCTGCCAAATTCAAGAACTCGCAGTAAATTTTACTCTAATTTGAAGGCATTGTTTTCTTTTTCTTTTTCATTTTTTGATCTGTAAGTTATCATGCATGCAACATCCTCTTAATCAAAGGTTTAGGTTAGCATTGCATATAGCTTGGCTTTAATAGGTCTCTGTATGCACGCTCAAAGGTAGGACATGTAGCACCTCACATCGTTTAGGGCCTATTTGGGACGGCGATTGTGTCGCTTTTTCGTGAAAATCGCAAATTAAGCCCGCCGAACGCTTTGCGTTGGCCACACGTTCGATCCTGCCAACAATGAAGAATCGCGGGAATTGAACTACGCGAGAAATAATCGCAGAAGTGACCTTAGAGCCGCGTGGTTAGTTTAGGAAATGGAATGAGTTGATTCATTCCCACTTCTTTTCTCATAAGGTATAAGAAATAAAAAATAATAATGTTATTCTACTAAATTTAAGAAACATCAAACCTACCAAAATTGGGTCCGTAACCAAACAAATTATCTCTGCGATTCGAGAACGAGAGTAAAAAAGAATGAAAAGCTTATTTGGCAAATTTCGTTCCATCTGGAACCTGAATTTTGACCGCTAAAATGGCAGTTGTAGCTAACGCGAGCTAATTCAACTCGACGTCAGTTTACTTTCGTGGCATTTTCCCCAGCAACAAAACAAAACGCCTATAAATTGACTTGCCACCCTTGTCTGTCTACCCAACTCCAACCAACACAACAAAGTCCCGCGCACGCAAAGAAGTCGATCGCCACGTCCAAACCGAGGTGACAATAAGGAGTCCGCGCCGTCAACGGCGGCAGTCATGGAGCGCGAGCGCCTCACGGCCGAGCTGGACTTGGCCGAGGCGGCTGCGGAGCCCAGCAGCTTCGTCGTCAAGATCCGGCGTCGGCTGCCCGACTTCGCGCGCAGCGTCAACCTCAAGTACGTCCGCCTTGGCTTGCGTTCCGGCGGCATCCCAGCGCCGTCCTCATGGGTCCCGCTCGCGCTCGCGCCGCCGCTCCTCGCCGCGGCGGCATACTCGCTCGTCGGCGCGGACAAGCTCTACTCGCTCGACCTGCTCACGTGCGTCGCGTGGCTCGCCGCGGCGGTGCTGCTGCTCACCGTGTATTTCCTCAAGCGCCCGCGGCCGGTGTACCTCGTGGACTTCGCGTGCTACAGGCCCGGCGACGAGCACGCCATCTCCAAGGAGGGCTTCCTGGACATGACCGAGAGCACGGGCTGCTTCAACGCGGAGGCGCTCGAGTTCCAGACCAAGATCACCAGGCGCTCCGGGCTCGGCGACCGGACGTACCTCCCGCCGGGCATCCAGGCGCGGCCACCGCGGCTGTCTATGGTCGAGGCGCGCGCGGAGGCCGAGGCCGTCATGTTCGGCTGCCTGGACGCGCTGTTCGCGGCCACGGGCATCGACCCGCGCCGCGACGTGCGGGTGCTGATCGTCAACTGCAGCCTCTTCAACCCAACGCCGTCGCTGGCGTCCATGGTGGTGCACCGCTACAAGATGCGGGAGGACGTCAAGTCGTTCAACCTTGGCGGCATGGGGTGCAGCGCAGGGCTCATCGCCGTGGACCTCGCCAGGGACATGCTGCAGGCGAACCCCGAGTGCTACGCCGTCGTGGTGAGCACCGAGAACATCACGCTCAACTGGTACTTCGGCAACGACCGCTCCATGCTGCTGTCCAACTGCATCTTCCGCATGGGCGGCGCCGCCGCGCTGCTGTCCAACCGGCGGGCCGACGCCGGGCGCGCCAAGTACCGGCTGCTGCACACGGTGCGCACCCACAAGGGCGCCGCGGACGAGTGCTACGGCTGCGTGTACCAGCGGGAGGACGGCACCGGCCGCGTCGGCGTGTCGCTGGCGCGCGAGCTCATGGCCGTCGCCGGGGACGCGCTCAAGACGAACATCACCACCCTGGGCCCGCTGGTGCTCCCGCTGCCGGAGCAGCTCAAGTTCCTCAGGTCCCTCGTGCTCCGCCGCGTCCTCCGCTCCCGCGGCGTCCGTCCGTACATCCCGGACTTCCGGCGCGCGTTCGAGCACTTCTGCGTGCACGCCGGCGGGCGCGCCGTGCTGGAGGAGGTACAGCGCAGCCTGGGGCTCAGGGACGCGGACATGGAGCCCAGCAGGTGCACCCTGCACCGGTTCGGCAACACCAGCAGCAGCTCGTTGTGGTACGAGCTCGCGTACGCCGAGGCCAAGGGCCGCGTCCGCCGCGGCCACCGCGTGTGGCAGATCGGCTTCGGCTCGGGATTCAAGTGCAACAGCGCCGTCTGGCACGCGCTCCGCGACGTGCCGCCCGTGCACACCGACGGCGCCGGCGGTGGCAGCAACTGCAACCCGTGGGTGGACAGCATTCAGAGCTACCCGCCAAAAGCGTACATCTGATCATCTTTGTGACTGAATCACGTCCTGTTGGATCAGTTGCACTAGGCACCGACGTAGTAGTGCACGAGAACTGTATGTATGTATGTATGATGATGATCGATAAAACAAGAAGAGGGTATAATTTTTCTCTTTTTGCTTCTTCGTCAGGTAGTGCATGCGAGAACAAGGAGTTTTTTTTTTTTTTTAAAGGTCAAGGAGTTGTTGTTACGTTGGTTTACAATTGATTCAGTGCTGTGGCTGGTTAATGATTGCGGTATGTACTGCTTGTTAAGCATGGTAGATGAACAACAAAAAACGAGCCGTTGTAGAATGTGGTACATTATCCAGCAAAGATTGTATTATTATGTCAGACTGTTTTTTTCTTTTTAAAAATAAAAATAAAAATAAAGTTGGTCGTCCATGAAGGAGATTTCTTTTTCTTTTTTTGACACCTCCATGAAAGGGATTGTTTGCAGCCTACCGATGTTCATGCCATACGATTTAAGATTTTAGGCATGTGCCGGCTATTTATTTGATTCATATGTAGTAGGTGAGTGGGCTTGACAAATAAGCATGAAGCAAAGAGTGCTTTCATCATCAAGTCTCCACAGGTGTACTCGAAACGTGACTATCGTTGGCTTGCAGCTGCATATGGGTCATTCTACCTCCTTCCTATTCTTTTTCTCATAAGTCATTATCGGTCCCTCCATGTAGTAACAAATAAAAACTATTACTCGTAGACCGGTTCATTTGTGTCAAGTGAGAATTGACTTTGTCTGATAACTTGTGCATAAGAAACATCAACTTTTCTAGACTGTGTAGAGAGAACACAACTACAGAAAGTATTTGTAGCAGCGCCGCATTATTTGGGTAGGGGCGACTGGTGATACGAACCGCTCCGACAAATCAATCCATTTGTAGGGGCGGCTCAATCACTAGCGCCCCTACTGTAACCATTTGTAGATGCGGCTCGGTGGTAAGTAGGTATAAATGTTGCAACCACCTTCTTCCTCCTCTGGTTATTCATTCCAACACGAGTAAATAAGGTTGGGGGCCTTGGGCACCTCCCCAAAATTGATCTACTAAAGGGGAAGATTTTGATCTCAATTACTTTGGTGGAGAGGCTGTACGGGTTAAGAAAATGTCATCCCAAACATTTTTTGAAGTTTTAATGGTTGATTAGTGAGTAATTAGAGCTTTGCTTTTCTCTCTCATCTATAGTGTTTGAGCTATGCAATGAGCAAATTAGATCCTAATTTTCAAGATATTAGGGTAGTCATCCTTACAAAATCATTTTTATAAGGACGACTCATGTTAGCAGCCACCCTTACAATTTGTAGGGGGGCTGGTAACACGAGGCACCCTTATAAAGCTTACAAATGGCTTTGTAAGGGCGGCTGGAAAATTGCCCCTGAAAATACGTCATTTATAAAAATATGGTTTAGGGTGGCCGGGGAAACCGCCCTTACGAACCCTCTTAAACGGCCCCTCCAAACCCTGGCCGCAGTAGTGGAAAATACAACAAAACCGTTCTACATTATTTATTTTGTGGGTTGTCTGTGAACTCTAGAACTTTCTACAAAAGTTTTTTGGGCAATCATGCTAATTGACAGACCGTCATTGTTTTAAAAAAATCACAATGCATGTGTTCTGTAATCTCATGGGTAAAAAGTGTGTCTAGGGTTGTTGCATGTGTACAAGACCATGTATAAGCGTTCCTAAGGTCTCCTAGGTCTCATCTACCAAGGTGCATTGAGCTTTTTTTTTTATGAGGACGGTGCATTGAGCTATGCTAGCTAGGTTCATGAAAACACTAATACTAGATTTCAAAGGGAAGAACTTACCAAGGTCTTGTCTGTATTACCAAGGTCTTGTCTGTAGAGGGCTAAGGAGATGGAGCCAGTGATTCATCTTACCCAAGAGATGGAGAAGAAGCAAAGACAAGCATCAATGCTTGAACTCCTCCAATATTTGTGCTTAGCCTTCACCTTAAAAATCTTCTAGGCCATCTTGGATTCTCGCCTTGGCACTTCCACTACTACAGGATTGATTTTGTGTGGTGTTCAGATTTCATTTTCCGTGGCGGGCATTTGAGAAACCGCCACGGTTAATATCATGATTAACTGTGGCGGTTATTTTCTATTTTGCGTGGCGGTCATAATAACCGCCACGGTTAATGTGGCCCAAACACTCGGCCCAAAAGCCCAGAAAAGGACCCAAAAGTCGGGCTCGTATAAATATAGAAAGAGGGAGGACTTAGGGTTTCCAGACTCCAGCCGTCCCACTCCCTCTCCCTCCCTTCACTCGATCCAGACAGACTCCCTCTCCCTCCCTTTACTCGATGGAGATCTCCCTTCCCTCGTCGGCCCCCTCCCTTCCCCACTCCCTTCCCGGCGGCCCTCTCCCTTCCCAGCCCTCTCCCTTCCCGGCGGAGATCTCAGGCGGCCGGAGGCGGGCGGATCTCGGGCGCGCGGAGATCTCCGACGGCGGCGGCCCGGAGCTCTCCATCCCGGCGGCGGTGGCCCGGAGCTCACCATCCCGACGGCTCGCGGCCGCGGCGGATCCGGTGTTGGAGCTCGCGGCGGCCCGATCCGCGCTCCGGCGGCGCGGCTCCCGAGATCGGGATCCCGCGGCGCTCCTTCCCTCCTCTCGGCGGCGGGATCCGGCGCGGGATCCACTCTCCCGGCACCTAGCGGCGGCGCTGATCCGGGCGGCGCGGGCGCACGGGACTGTGGCGGTCCTCCTTCCCTCCACTCGGCGGCGTGGCCTTGGACGCCGGTGCACGGGCCGGCGGCGCGGAACCCGAGAGGCGCATGAAACCCTAGCGGCCAAACCCTAGGCGCGAGCCCAGATCTCGGGCCCATTTGGGCCTGGATCTGGGCTTTCTCTCTTTTTTTTATTATTTTCGGTGGCGGTTTTTAGTGGATCCAAAAACCGCCACGGTTAATCAATCGATTAACCGTGACTTTCCATTGGTGGCGGTTATAAAAACCGCCACGGAAAATCGAAAATAACCGCCACGCAAAATCAAATAAGTAGTAGTGTTCTTCACCCTCCTCCTTTCTCCTTGCTTGTGGGATAGAGAGAATGAAGAGGGAGAGAGAGAGAGCAATGGAGAGAATGAGAGTGTATGTGTGTGTGTGTGTAAGAGAGAGAGAGATTGTGCATTTGTTCCGGTGGAATGGAGACATGCTAGCGAGGATAGCTGGGGTGACAAGTGGGACCAAACAGATTAGAGCTGGACAAAACCCACTTTCCAGGCCATTCGTCTTTGTTGATTTGGTTTTATAAAAGAATTATCTCATGGACTCTTGTTATCTAAATCGAATAGGACATCTTGTCCCTTTAAAGGAACGGACCATAGACTCCCTCTGTTTCAAATTATAAGTCGCTTTGACTTTTTTTGTCCATCTATTTTACATAGCAAAATAGATGTAGCAAAAAAGTCAAAGTGACTTATAATTTGAAACAGAGGGCTAAAATTTTGACTGGTTAGAGGCGTCCTCCTCGAAGAAAGTATGAGGTGTTCAATTTCTTGCACCCGTTACTTCAAAAGTCTTGAATAGAAGTGGCATATTTTGATGGGCACACCAACTTTTTCAACTAGTACTAAGAAGCATATCATTCTTACTTGTGTAGTGTTGCATAATTTTATTCAAACAATAATTTACACACCTTTCCTAGAGTTCGATCGCTGAAACGAGTTCAGGCGACGTACCGCCCGCCCGACGTTGTAAGTGCAATCAAGCTCTAAGTGGGTTTTGGCGTTGATGACCACCGAATTAGGGGACTAATGAGATTTACGAAGATGACATGCAGGAAATAAATTGTGGAGTTGATGTACAGGTCCAAAGGCACCCAATGAGCTAGATGGTGACGTTTCCGGATCAAGGCGTTTAAATTATTTCATGTTTTGAATCTTGAGTTTAGGAAATGCCGTACTATTAAGAGGGATCCTAGGATTCTCGGGCATCTGTGGACTAAGTGCTCTAAACATCAAATCAGACACAAAACACAACTCCAAGCCCGATCGGCCAAAGATTTCTCCAAATTTCACACCTTTTGTCGACAGGCTAGCGCGGGGTAGATCTTGGCGTGTCGATCTTGGCGGTGCCACACTTAACCGACCGTTGGGCTCGTGGGGTATAAATACCTATTCTACCCCTCCCACAACGGTCACATGGCTCACTTCATCTTCTTCCTCGACCAGAACAACCAGCTCTCACCTTTTGCTCTCTCTCTCACCTCCATTGAAGCACCTTGAGCTCTCCACTCAATCTCTCACTTCCCACTAGGGATTCTTGAGGGAAAAGGCAGCAAACTTCGATTGGAGACCAGATCTACTACTTCCCCCACTCAAAAGAGCATGGAACCCTAGGGTTCTTTACTCTTGGAGCTTGCTCCTAGACGGCTAGGCGTCGCCCTTGAGCTTGCCCCCTTCGTGTGGCAGCCTTGGGAGGTTTGTAACCTCACACAAACAGCAATACATTACCCCACATCTCTAGGGTTAACTCCCTAGACTTGTGAACGAGGGAAAAAGCAAGCCGGTGGGCAAGCTAAGCCTTGTGTGGCAACCTCAACAACGTGGAGGTAACCCAGCCTGTGTGGCGACGGTGAACCACGGGATAAATCCTTGTGTCACTTGTGTTCTTTACATTCTTGCATATTTTATCTTGTGAGATAGGGTTTCGTCCCGATCTACTTTGTTGCAGCGTTTCTCTCACTTCTGGGTATCTCTGTGAAGTATTTGTGTGCAGGAACAAGTGTGAATCACGAGCATCACTCACACAGCTCTCAGATTCACTTTAGAGTCATCTCTCGTCGGGTGACTCAGCGGCGGTGCAGCGCTGACTTCCGCATGACCTTCGCCCTTCCGGTTTGATCACTCTGTCTCTCATGCGTCGATTTACGCGGCGATCAGTTGTGTGCCATACTGCGGCGCTGCCGCGCCTCCCTCATCTTGGCCCGTGTGCTAAAGTTTTAACAGGTCGATTTTTGGGGGTCAGCCTATTCACCCCCCCTCTAGGCTTCCATCAGATCCTACAAGTGGTATCGGAGCTAGGATACTTTGTATACGCTTCACCGCGTGAAGTATGGACACGCCAGAGGGATCGAATAAAGGAGGCAAGACCACCGTTCCCGTGGAGGAGGTGGAGGCCCAGCAGCAATGAGCTTTCTCTCGATACCAAATGAGAGCACCATCAAGGGTGATGCTACCGACGCCGAGAGAAAAGCCGCAAGACAAGCGAGACGAAACACAAGAAGGCAAGAACGAGAAAAGAAGAAGCTAGAAGAGCAAGCTAGCGTCAAGCTTGCCGAGAAGCTTCAAAGAAAAGATCAAAGAAGAGTGATACGTGAGGCAAGGGCTGCTAGAAGGGCAGCAAGAGAAAATCAAAGACAAGAAGAAGAAGCGGAGTCAAGTGAGCTATCAAGTAGCTCCGACGATGGAGATGATGACATCTCCTACAACAAGAAGAAGAAGAAAGAAAAGAAGAAGGATGAGGGCAGCGTCAACAACAACAAGTTCGCCGCCATATCCTTTAACTATTCTTCTTATTTGACTAACCGCGATAAGAAGTCTTTTATCAATGAAGGGTTGCAGGGAGTATTCAGTATAGAGTTATTTATTTATTTTTCACAGGAAGCAAGGGTAAAGACTATGATAATCAAAATCATGTATCTACTAACTTAATATACCAACTAAACTAAAGTGAGGGGGTAAATAATGTATATGATATACTTAATTAATAACATTTAACCAGAGTTCTAGGTTCCCGAATATTTCTCTAGTACTTTGGTTCTATGATAACAATTATTCTAATACACTTTGGAGCAAATGGGACCGGCCCCGATCCTCGAAAAAAGACTAGAAAGGGTGATCGGGGAAGGCCGCCAAAAGCTTCTACGAAACACCAACCCGAACGTGGTGGATTACAAAGACCGACAGTGGTTGTCACCCCCCCGCTACCACAACTAACTGATTGGGCGCAACCTCGTGTAACCTATAGCCTAGACACCACGCCTACACTATAAATTACTACTCTAGCTACCTAGCATAACTAGAGCCCTCAATACGAGCGGAGATCCCATGCAATAGTATAATAACTATATCAATAACATGAAAGGCATAAAAGTACTAGAAAAGATATATCTAATTATGGCATAAAGTCTAATAGAGTTGAGATACAAAGATATACCGTAACGCCGAAGACTTCTCGGTAACCGAACGCAGCTTCCGCCTCTCCCTAACTCTCTACTAGATCTATTCTATTACATTGTAGCCGTCTAATCTAATTCTCTAATATTAACGAGAGAGACCCATTCATGGGACAACTCTCAAGTCAATCTGCACTGGCTCCTAGGGGTGTAGGGTTACATATATAGGGGTCTCCCGGCCTCCCTCCACCTTTAGCAAGCAATATGGTACTAAACCTTCATGCATCTCGTGGCTTAACCGACGCCCTGATTAAACCGACATCAAACGACCGGATTAGATTGGCGCCTTAGAGGCGGTGGAGGAACGCTCGAAACAGGGACAACTTGATTTGGCTAAGCCAGCCGATCGGGCCGACATTAGTCGATCGCCCGTGGTGGGCTCCACTCGCGGCCCGCGATGCGCCGTGGCTTCCGGAGTCTTCTAGATGATGTTTTCTTCTGTCAAGTTTCGCTCACGTCGGGTGTTTTCCGTAGAGCCTTCTAGACTTGTTTCGAGTTGGATTGCGCTATGCGTTATGACACGTCAATTCTCACCGCTTTTCTCGTTAAGTCCCCGCAAATCACAACTTTACCAAAACTCATGGAAATCATTAGTAGAAACCCCTAATAAGGTTATCTAAATATATTTTAGTCCTTTTCCATGTTTAATTGATAATTAAAAGTATGCATTAACAAGTGTCAACAACCAACTATGCCAAGTGGAAGCACTTGATGAGAGCCTATCTTAGAGCCCTTCACCCCCCGTCTTTTGGAGGTTGTGTGCAAGGATTTCAGCCACCTAAGTGAACCCCAAGGAGCCGACGAATGATGAGCTAGCAAATGCCCACATCAATGGTCAAGCCACAAGCATTCTCCTTAGTGCTCTAGAAGGCAATGAGTACAATAGGGTGATGAATGTCAATGAAGCAAAGAAGATTTGGGACACTCTAGTACTTGCACATGAAGGTGTAGACAAAGTGAGAAAAGCCAAGATTGACTTGCTAAAGGCCAAACTCAACCGGTTTGTGATTCTTGATGGAGAAGGGGCCCAAGAAATGTTTGATCGGTTGATGTTGCTAGTTGGCAAGATTAGAGGATTTGGAGATGAGGATCTAGATGACCACACCGTTGTCAAGATCATGCTTGAAGCATATACACCTAGAAATGACATAGTGGTCACCTTGATCCGTGACAAGAAGAAGTTTGAAGAGTTCACTCCAAATGATGTGCTTGGAAGGTCGCTCACCCATGACATGCAAAGAGAGGAAGCAAATGAGAGAAGAAAGCTTAGAGAGTTGCAAGCAAAGCTTGAAGGCATCAAGATCAAGGATGTAGCTCTCAAGGCAACCAAGACAAGCAAGCCAAGCTCCTCCAATAAGGTCAAGGGCAGCAAGCAAGCATCTTCAAGTCAGGACAAAGAAATGAAGAAGATGCAAGAAAACATTGATGCAACCTCTTCCTCAAGTGACGATGAAGATGATGGGGCTGATTACAAGAAAATTGATGACATGGCCTTATTCATGAAGAAGTATGGGAAGGGGATGAAGGCAAATGGCTACAAGATGGTGCAAACGAAGGTTCCCAAACAAGAAAAAAAGAGGACATGCTTCAACCGTGGCAAGACACGAACATTTTGTTGCCGATTGTCCTTATGAGAACAAGAACAACAAGTATAAGAAGGACAATGGCAAAGACAAGAAGCAAAACTACAAGAGAAAGGGAAGAAATATGGGTGAAGCTCACATCGGCCATGAGTGGGACTCAACTAAAGAGACAAGTGAAGAGGAGATTCATGTTGCAACATTTGCTATGCAAGAGACCTCTACACCCAAGCTCTTCAACAACATGACCGATGATGAGGATGAGGAAGAAAATGACTCCACTCATGTTTATCTTATGGCCAAGCATGAGAAGGTAAAATCCACACCCAAACCTTCTCCTTCTCTTAGTGATGAATCTAGTGATCTTAGTGAAAGCTCTAGTGATGATAGTGAATCTAGTGATGATGAGGAATATGTTAGACTCACCAAGAACCTAGATTCCAAAACTAGAGGCTTTCTTGCTCAAATAATGGCGGATTTAGAGAGTACCCAAGCGGAGTTAGCAACTAGAGATAGTCAACTTGATAGACTTGAAAAACTCTATGTTGATAGACTAGAAGGCTATGATTGCCCTTAATGGGAAATATTGTGACTTGCAAGACAAGCACAAAGAGCTTGAAAACAAACATAGCATTCTTTGGGAGAGCAACTCACATCTCTTAGCCACAAAGGATACCTCTACTCCCTCCACTAGTCAAGGTTGTGGTAAATACTATAATGTTGATATGAATGCTTATGCCACTAACCTTGCCAACATGAAAGCAATGGAGAAAGAGATCACTAGGCTCACTGCTATGGTAAGAAAAGAAGGTGAAACCAACAAGCAAACAGTGAGCAACAAAGTTGAGGCTCAAAAGAGACCCAACTACATTGATGGGAGAAATCCAAGAATCAAGGATGGACTTGGACACAAGCATGGAAACAAAACCAATGGTCGAAAGCTGATCAATGGTGTTGAATGTGTCAAATTCTTGAGCAAAGGCACAGTAGGTACAGAGACCTGCACAGAGCACTAGACACAAGCCAACCCGAGCTGTTCTGTCATACACGCCGGCAGCCGTCAGGAGGGGACGGCAAAGCGGTCGCGCCCCAAGAAAAGGGAAGGTCACCTACTCGCCTCGCCAATAGACCCAAGAAGATGGTCCAAAAGGCTGTGAAGAAGGTCCGTAAGTCGAGAACATTGTCTGGGCTGTTGTTGACACTTGTTAATGCATACTTTTAATTATCAATTAAACATGGAAAAGGACTAAAATATATTTAGATAACCTTATTAGGGGTTTCTACTAATGATTTCCATGAGTTTTGGTAAAGTTGTGATTTGCGTGGGACTTAACAGAAAAAATGTTGCCAATTGACGTGTCATAACGCAACGCAATCCAACTCTCAAACAAGTCTAGAAGGCTCGAATACACCCGACGTGAACGAAACTTGACAATCAAGAAAACATCATCTAGAAGACTCCGTAGCCCACGACGCATTGCGGGGCCCGTGAGTGGAGCCCCACCCCGGGCCGATCAAGCCAATAATCGTGCCGATCGGGCCGGGCTTAGCCGTCAAGTTGTCCCTCAAGCTTCCGAACGTTCCTCCACCGCCTCTAAGACGCAATCTAATCCGGTCGCTTGATGTTCGGTTTAATCCGAGGGCGCGGTTAAGCACGAGATGCATGAAGGTTTAGTACCATATTGCTTGCTAATGGTGGAGGGAGGCCAGAGACCCCTATATATGTAACCCTACACCCCTAGGAGCCGTGGACCAGATTGACTTGAGAGTTGTCCCATGAATGGATGGTCTCTCTCGTTAATATTAGAGAATTAGATTAGATGGCTACAATGTAATAGAATAGATCTAGTAGAGAGTTAGGGAGAGCGGAACCTGCGTCCTGCTTTGGAGAAGTCTTCAGCGCTCGGTATATCTTTGTATCTCAACTCTATTAGACTTTATGCCATAATTAGATATATCTTTTCTAGTACTTTTATGCCTTTCATGTTATTGATATAGTTATTATACTATTGCATGGGATCTCCGCTCGTATTGAGGGCTCTAGTTATGCTAGGTAGCTAGAGTAGTAATTTATAGTGTAGGCGTGGTGTCTAGGCTATAGGTTACCCGAGGTTGCGCCCAATCCCACGGTTAGTTGTGGTAGCCCTGTGGGTGACAAAACTGTCAGTCTTTGTAATCCACCACGTTCGGGTTGGTGTTTCAGAGAGCTTTTTGGCGGCCTTCCCCATCACCCTTTCCCGCCTTTTCGAGGATCTGACTCCGCATCGCTGCTCCAAAGTGTATTAGAATAATTGTTATCATAGAACCAAAGTACTAGAGAAATATTCAGAACCTAGATCTCTCCCGTTGTCCTCTCGACCTAGTTATCTACTCTATATTATAATATTCTCCCCGGTTAAATGTTATTAATTATCATACATATCATATACATTATTTACCCCCTCACTTTAGTTTAGTTGGTATATTAAGTTAGTAGATACATGATTTTGATTTATCATAATCTTTACCCTTGCTTCCCTCGTGGAAAATATAAATAACGATACTGAATACTCCCTGCAAAAGCTACAATGGTATATATATTCTCAGGCGCTATGAACCCCTTTATATTCTTTTTGCACTTAATAAATACCAACAAATGTTTCAAAGAGCCACTCCTATCAATCAAAGGC